>JAQGBY010005271.1:0-14954 GCA_034698785.1 Mycogona germanica | reverse complement strand
GTCTCGGTCGGGAATCGAACCCACGATCTCGGGAATAACAGCTCGACACGCTAACCATTACACCACCGAGACCCCTTACGAGCCCTTCATAGCCCTAAAAACATGTGAGCATCCCCTGAAGAGGCTCAAACTATGAGTTTCAAAGTTCGTTTCAGAGACCACAAAAAAATTGTAATTGAAAAGAAGGGAGTCAAATTTAGTCCGGGGTTCACCATAAAGTGTAAACCCTCAATTCTACACGAGCTCGCTCCGACATGCAGTTAACGCCACCGCCGCTGGAAGTCGCTGCAGTCAAAGTACAGTTCTGAAGTACGTACGACCAGCACGCCGTCTCCCATATATTCCTCAATTTCCTTCGCAGACTGGTTCGCGCCAGAGCAGAGCGCCACCCTCCACGTCCACCCTCATCTCCTCTCCCCCCCAACGTCCCCGCCAACACATCCAACAAGTAGTCGCCACTAAACGAGAGGCAAAGAGAGAGAGACCTCTTCGCAAAACTATACAAAGATCAACTTGGTTGGAAGTAGAAAAAAAAACCCTCTCCTACGCGAGAGAGACGAGAAGATGGCGAGAGATGAATTTTATTGCTCTCGCTTCCTTTCATTCTCCACTGCAAGTCTAGGATAACGCCGGGCGCACATTGCAGGCTGAGCCGATTAGTTTTGAAGAATCAGAATTAGTGGGGAGAAACGCGTCACTAGACACACGCTGGAGTCAAAAGAGCAATTGAGTGAGAGATGCGTCCACCATTTAGATTCGAGAATGCACTCATCCCATCTAAAGTACTACTTGCGGAGAGTTGTAGCAGGAAAATAATAACGAAGACAAAGCAAAGCGGCCATAATCCGAGAGGTACATGAATAATACGACGAAAGGAACGATATCTGTGAGAACCACGATGCCTGACCACGCTACACTCAGTCATAATCACCGAGAAAAAAAACCAAATTTGAAGAAATTACGATTTTGATCGTCTACCTACCTAAACGCATCACACAAACGTTTTCGACTAAATCCAACTTCATTCTCATCAGGTGTGTTTGAATGCGACGATGCTGCTGCGCACGGTCCAAAGAAAGAACTGAAAAAACTACACCGAAAATGGCGACTGGGAGAACGCAGCACATGTGATGCTACAGCCGTAGGGCGCGTCTGTTCCCGGTTTCACGGGAAACAGAGGTGACCTCTAGTGTCGAGAAATTCGTCCAGATAGCATTCCGCAAATAAGCATCTATTGATTATTTGACGTAGCCGACGAAAGGCTAGAACCATCACAGGCAAATACGAGCAGCGCCCTAAAATCGCCACAGTGAATGGTTATAAAAATATATAAATAACCAATCTTGGTTAAAGAAAAGTGCAGAACGCACAATCTTGACTCGGATGTGAAAAAATGAAGACAAAGCAAAGCGCCATAATCCGAGAGGTACATGAATAATACGACAAAAGGAAGAAAATAATGTCTAACTGGTTGCGTTCATAAATACGGAAATCCAACTCTGCCTCTCCGATTGGCCAACGCCCACGGCCGTCTTAATTGTTATTTAAGCCGGGAGGCAGCTCACATCCATAATACCAGTTTATTTTCGTGCTACACAGTAGGTCATTTATTTGTGGGTCATACAGGACTAACTAGTGGTGCGTCGGTCCAGGGGTCGACGCCAGGCTATTCAGTGTTTTGTTTTTAAAAAGCAACGATAGCGCGCATCTCGAGTCGCTTTTTGGATAGGGCGTGGTCAACTTTTGAGATCCCAGATACGAACAAGTTGATGCAGCAAAGTTAGGTTGGCAAATAGTACGATAGCCTCGCTTGGAAAACTAATTGCTGGCAAAAAAAATGTATGCTCACCAATTTAAGTGTCACGCGCCACATTTTAGCCCAGACTTTCCTGGTAAGATTTCCTCAGAGAAACATTTCTTTCTTCCTTAAGCAGACGTAACACCCACATCTTACTGCATGTTGTTGATACGTTCTTCCTAACTGTCGCCCAAAATCAACTTGCTATGTCAATTTATTGTTGGTAACACTTTCATGCAAATTTCTTCGCGTATGCAATTAATTATTCTTGATTTCTTCCCGAGTGGAACAGTTCTGAGGCAAGCAATCAAGAGACAAATACATGATACCGAAAATTGGACGGAAAAATTACTTTATGTGATAATATCGTTATTGCTCTCATGAAATCTCACCAATCACTTAAAAATTCGCAATGTGTCTATCTTAATTCTATCTAACGGTCGTACATTCAAGAATATTTTGTCTGTTCCTATTAAAACCACACGATGGCTAATTAATCAACAGAGTGAGCCATTCGAATCAATTAGTTGGAAGCTGTTTGTTGTCGTCACGCATCTCGCCACTAATCGCAAATGCGAACAGTGATGGAAGGCACTCGGTCATGTTGTGACGTCACCACGAAAGTAACAGGAGAAAGAACACCATTTGCGCAGCGACCTTGAGGAAGGCAGGTAAAAGAGAACACACACACACCACACCGGGCGCCGAAAATTGTTATTGGGCGCGCAACATCGATCATACGTGCGGACACACACCGGTTTCCGAGAGTCCATTTTTTCCTCCTCTCGCTCACATTTAATGAGAAGATGATTCGGGGAAAAACAATTGCGTCTGAACCGACCCGAGCTCATCTAGCTCAGGGGGCTGATTTCTGGTGTCTGCATCACTAATGAGGGATGATGATGATGGGAGAATCGGATAAAGAGGATCCGAAGTTGCAGATGTGATGCGGTAGGGTGACGCTTGCGCGAATTCTCAAAAATCCCCCTGGATTGGCCCAAACCGGTTGTGCAATTCAGGCAATAATTTGAACTTCGCATTTCTCAGAATTTTCTCTGGTTTTTCAGAATTGCTCGACACAAGGATAAACGTTGCAACTGGGCAATCGTTTTTCATTGGACAAGGATGTTTTGGAAACATCGTATTACAATAGCGACGCATTTGTACTTTAGATTGAATTTCTTATCGCGTCTTTCATGGATAATTTTCGAAGGACTTCGATGTGGGTCGCGTTCCGATATTCGATTTTCAATTACTTGTGGAGAGGAAAAAAATGGGCAAGCCGTAACAATCGAATCGAGATTGAAGACCAAACTAACATCAACATGTTTTGGTCGGAAGATAACCCATTTAAGCAGGATCTAACCCGAAAGATTTCCCCTACGACCCGGACGAAGGCGATATTGATTACCAGTGTTAAGTACATATTCAAGTGCTTTGTAATGAGCTTTTTATTCAATATCATTCGTCCTAAATATCGAGGGAAAGTCACTGCAATCTCAAAGGCAAGATTCTCCCCCCCCCCCACGGAGTTCGAATAGGCTATTAACTCCTGATTTAATTCTAGACTATCAAACAATAAATAGATTATGCAGCCATAAAGAAATATCGGAGGAGACGCTCTTAAGCCGTTAGTCGGGTCTTGCCCCGTCTGCCAGCTTTGGGACAACCCACACCTGAAAATTTGCGAGAGGCATGCACAGAGCGGGCATGCACATATTGTATTGTCTCCTACTGCTTGCGCATTCCTGGACCATAGATGGAATGCCTTCTGAGAAAGAACAAAAGCAGGATGACGATGATGGTGGCGACAGGAGGTGGGAAGGAAGGGAACAGATTCTACGCGGGGCATTTGCTTTTGGACGTAATATGTCGGGGGAGAAAAAAGGAAAAATATAAGCTTCTTCGAGAAAAAAATGTCATGTAGTTAACGAATGTGAAATTCGAGTTTGGAGAACGAATCGGGTGGAGGTGCACACATAAGGGGAGGAGTAAATTATTGAGAGTACTAAACATAGATTAGGGATGAGCGGAATGCTGGACGCAAAACCAAAATGGCGATAAGAGTTGGCGAAACTCTTTGAATATAATAATAATATACTATTATTTAAAATGAAAAAATTAAACTAGAAAACCGTGGGAACTGACACTACAGATAAGACGATAATAAACATGTTTACAGATCTGGCTCGGTGTCAGCCCGCTCACAACAATAGAGGTATATGTTTCGGTTAATTACTGTACAGACTGATCACTGAAAATCTATGTCGACATACTTGTGTCTCATAACCGAGAATAAAAAATATCTGTATCAGACATGGGGTCATATCATCAAGTTGCCAAAATACCTACTGACCGACCGAGGGAAAAATCCCATCAAGCCCAGTTAAAAGACTAATACGTATTTCCTGGGAAACCACGATTCGGCTACCTGTTTTTTAATAAATAATTATCTGGATTCGGCAGGTGGTTCGGTGTGTCGTAGTCCTATAGGGAACAGTAGCGGTGAGCACCACTCGAAAGAATCTATCGGTATCTTTGGCGTGATAGTGCCGACCCGATCTGAAAAAGTTGCGACTGGAGAGTACACATGCCAACATGCGGAACAAGAGACAACTATTTTATCGTCACCGATACGCAAAATCCGCAGTGTCACCTTCAAAGATTCAAATGCCAGCACGTCAACCGATACAGGTGGTGAATAAGGGAGGCAAGTGTAACACCACTGGAGATGGAAGGAGGGGTGGGGGGAGGAGTGAAGACGTCGCTCATATTTAAACAAATAAGATTCCAGATAAGATTTCAAAGCATTCCTGCCCCATCTAGTGAACGAAAATAGTCGGTTCATTCTTACAAAGCCTTCATGCCTTATGTATTAGATTAGCCCTGTTACGAAATTTGCTAATTTAAGAAATTGACACTAAACCAAATTGAAAAAAAACGAATCGCTTAAATCAACTTCTGAAAAGCGGTCTCACTCAAAAATTAATTTAGACCATTTTGTTTTACAGAGATCCAAATCAAGATAACTTTTTCATCGAGTCTTGTCGCGAAATATATCTTGACTATAGCATTGACTAGATTAGACAAGAGTTCCTTGAATTCATCGGCTTCCCAGTGATACAAAATATCTAGGCATTTATACATTTATAAATACACTAGTGAAAAGCTATCGCTGTTATATATGACCCTATATTATCATGGAGAAAAAAACGAACTCATACATGAAATGAAGGATGCAGCGAATTCTATTTGGTTCGCCTATGAGTGTTTCCAGATACTTTTCCTTGGTCTTGATTACTGTAGTCCTGTTTGGGATCCTCACCATGTGCCCTAAGCATATGAACCATAGTTCATTGGATATTGAAATGGTTCATAGAATAGAGATCAATATTGGGTTGATAGTTCGCACTCTGAAGGGCGATTGTGATGTCATTGTTGGGGGAAATAGTGTCAGGATTCTACCAGAAGTAGAGGAAGCAGCCACATTCATTGCAACTATTTTGGCTCGCGCTTCCAACTCCTATTTCCCCAAAGCGTGTATCGATAGTGGAACCATCTATCTTTGTCCTCAATTGGTCTTCCAGCCCCCGCCAAAGGGCCCTCCGTAATAGTTTTAAAAAATGTAGTTGAAATTACACTTCTTTTAGAGCAGCCACGTACGTGTTACGAATGAGAATGGAAATATCGATAAATCGATTTTGCGACGCGCGTACATCGGATAGTCATTGGGCTCAGGCTGACCCTCGACAAGTGACCTAACTGCCGCAACATCTACTAATCAGAGAACAGCAATGTTGCACATATTCAGGTGGGCGTGACCAAATCAGAAGAGCGAGATATTATTAGTGAGCGCTGGTCGACGCGTTCCAAAACGCAGATTTCGAAAACGCGGTATATCCTGCAACCACACACGGAAAGGTAGAATATGAGCGCAGAAATGAGCTAACAATCGCAAAAATCAAATAATTTTGTCAATTTTGTAATTTTGTTTCTTCGTTGCTCAACAAAGCACAAACACAAAACGTCACCGATTTTTACACAGAGAAAAAAAATCCAAAGAAATATTCTATGTGCTCAGCAAGAAAGATAAAAATAACAATACAATTACAATTTTAAAAAAAACAATTAAAAGAATCAAGAGATGGATGCAATATATTATGGCCTAAAGTCGATCGTTTTTCCTCGGTCATTAAACAATCAGAAAAAGACGCACGCATATAATTAACAGGGAAATAAAAACTCATCAGCTCAGAGAAATCATTTAGTTGTACAAACCGCCAATAAGAATCGTGTTGTTGAAAATAAACGTTTGCGTCAGTGTACATTTGTTACACACACGAGATCCGTAAACGCATAACGATTTCAACGCACAATCTATTAAAATGGCACTGCAGAGAGCAGAGCGATTCTGACAGCCAAAACGCGATATTGAATAGTGAAACGCCCCCTGCGGCATCAATACTTGCAGTGTACCAAATGAGACAAAATGCAGAGTTTGTTTTCCTTTCTCCATGCATACAAGTGCAACTAATTCACTACACGCAGTAGAAATTAAATTAACTGTGCCGGGATTCGAACCAGTACCTATCCCCGCCAATATCCAACCGAGCGCTTTCCCCAGATAATAGAAACTTCAAAAAGTTCAAATCAAAGCCGTACTATGAAGCCCGGAATCTGCTATGGCGGATGTTGTACTAAATCGCTAGTTGCGCTAGTGTTTTCAAGATGGCGGCCCCATCGGCGCTGACATTAACACAAAATTGCCAACGTTTGCCACCAAAGTGCACTCAATGTGACCGAATCCGAAAGTGCCAATGAGCACAGTGGTGCCAAGTTGTGACAGTCTGGGGTAAAAAAATCATTTCTAAATTAGAAAATACAAGAAACCAGTTCACATTTTTTAATGAAACTAATGTTTCATGTTTTTATCAAATATTTCGATCGTCAAAAGACACTCAGAAGTTCACAAAACTATAGTGAAATTATTTAATCAATGTCGTGACCAAGAGGGTTAAGTGACCAATTCTTTAAGTTTCCATAGAATAAATTGCCCATGCAGGGCTTGAACCCCAGCCCGTTACCTTAACTATTTAGCCACCTGCGGTCCAATGCTGAAAGTGGAATTTATTGCGACTGATGAACAAAAAAGATGTGATTATTTGACTTAGTCACGTGACATGCCGCCAGTACACCACGTCCAACAGTGGTCTCTACCTTCAACTGTTCAGTTTCGGTTACAAATGTTTAACACGAAGTGTCCAAACCGTAGGGGCCGTGATTCAAATGTGGGCTTTCGGATATTTAGGGTTGCGATCTCGAGTGTCTTGCTTTGCTATTCTATACCCGCGTTAAAAACTGTATATTTAGCCAGATAACAGAATGAGTGATCTAAAAAGTTGAAACCCATCACGGTTGAAGGAGCTCTCGAAATTCTACACCTCCATTCTCGACGGGTTCGCAGTTCAACACTGAAGAGGCGAATCTGAAATGACCGCCTCTTTTGGCCTCGTTCGTTTCAACGCCTCGTTCGGCTCCATGCGATGACGTAAACGAAGATTTGCAGCGATACACGTATGAGTTATACCCGAACGGAATGACATTTTCAAGGAGCTAAACGTGAAATAATCCATCATGTAAACGCTACCTAAATGACCAATGACTAAATGACTTTTTACTCAATGGAATTCTGTTTGGGCCTAAAACGCATGCACGATATGAAACATCTCATAACGATTCCATGGAGCAAGAAAATGTGAAAAAGCTCAACGAAACTCGAGAGAATATTTGCTCCAATTTACGAATCTACGCAACATCCATCCACTGCAATCCAGTTACATGTACTCGTTACAACTTTGAATCGCGATATCGAACTCTGTGCACGGGTACATGATGCAACGCCCATTTATTTATTCTCTCCATTCTGATTAAACCGTCCGGCGTATCTCTCTCATATATATATATAGGCAAGTACGTGGCGAGAAGAATTAACCCCCAAACGATACGGGGGTTTCCAATTCTTCTAGATATATTGGATACAGGCTCGCCTACAACAATAATATGGCAGCCATAGATAAGATAATAAATAGGTCGGCGCTACACGGCGATATACATTATAATACGGCATGAATCCCCCATCAGTCAATGGTTGAGACCAAATACCATTTGGCGTCTATTTGCGGGGCTTGGAAGAGGGGAGGGGAAGGAGGAGGAGTGGGGTTATGTCGCCGAAATAGACCTCGAACAAACAACGGCCGCCATTTTGGCCCGATATTATTGTAGCAGTGCGTTTGTTCAGGTATATTGGTGCTGCTCAAACAAAAAATAAAAAAAATAGATCTCATTCGGAAAAAAAGAGGGACATCGGTGATAACGGTTCTATTAAAAGTGCTGCGCTAAATACGAGAGCAGGTATAATTTATGGAGACAGTACATGTTGTGCAGGATTCTCCTTGAGAGAAAAGAAAGGTCTTTTAAAAAAAAGTATAATAGAAAGCGTTCCATTCATTACGTATACGGAAAAAGGTCGATTGGAAAACCTCCTCTCAATGATTCATCTTTTTTTCTGATCTGGCGTTGGTGACACACCTGCGAGTGGGCAGGATCTATTTTTTTTTCTTCCTTCGCTCTCTTTCTTGATAGATCCTCTTTCCTGAGTGTACGTGCTTAGGATATTGCGAATTTACTACGTACGCGCGCCTACGAAGTACTAAGGGTAGAAATACTTGAGTCTGAGGGACGACCAAGATGGCGCCGTGTCACCATCAATTTTTGATGACTTTATTTCAGTGTTGCGTTATAGAAATCTTTGAGAAAAGATCAACCAATAAGAATCACTTTTACGAATGACCTATAAAAAAGCGAGATGCCACAGACTCGACATGTTATGGCTTGTTCACATGTGCAAGTTCTTGCAAGGCAAGTCGCTCTAGAGCAGACGAAATTGCTGGGACCCATTTTGGAGTCATTCTTCCTCAGTGCTGTGATTGGCTGATTTGGGGTAATGTGACCGTGACGTAGGAAGATTGAGTCCAAAATTGGCCCCCCGCTCTACGAACAGCTTTGCACGTGTTAACTAGCCATTAGGCTATCAATGGACAAAATGGCGTCGTCCCAGCCAGATACAGCGCTTCTGTTTCGAGTCGCGAATGGTCACTCCCCGGGGGAAACTCATCTAGGATTAACTTGACAGTCGACAGGTGCACTAATTAGGGGATCTGCGAATCTAACCGCACATTTCTTTCGCATCGGTACGGATCATCGCGGTGTTTTCGAGTGTGACATCACTAGCTGTTCAAACACGACACGCACTGCGTAATGGCGATGTGTTTTTGGAAAACATCTCCGACTGAGAAATAACAAATGCGGGCCGCGAAAACCCAGTTTGGCCAGGTACTCGTTTCGCTATAAATACTCCTCGGTCATGATATATTGTCGAAGCAGCCATGTCCTAACTCAAATTGGACTGTCCAAAAACGCACTTAAGGCTAGAAAAGTTGCATCATACTCTACTCGTACAAACTTTTTTCTCATCGGTGAAACCCACATTCGTAAAACAAACACATTCTAAACAAAAATATACACTTCATCCACAATTGGGTATGATGTGTTATTGGGAATTTTATATATTAACTTATAGAAGCCTCGCATTCCACCAACTAAACATTTCCACATCATCTCCACACCTTTTCCTCTCAAACATGCTTTTTCTCTCCACATTTTAATCTGGAAATTAATTTCGACCATCCTTAAATCAAACAAAAATCGGCACTACACTCATTCACGTATATCACCCGCCACAGAAAACAAACCCCGCCCATTATTCACCATTTTCCCCCGTCACAGATTTTGGGCGCACTTCCGGTTTCAGGGGGTGTGAAAATTTAATTACCAACAACCGCAAATTAAAAAAGTTGATTTTTAAACAACCAAACGCAACAAAAAACATCAACGTTAACAACAACAAAAAACTTCTCCAGATGATGAGATAGATGGTTGCACTGAAGACGACGAGTTTGAGGAGTTTCTCCGTAAAGAAATCTTCCGCCAACCACCGAGCGTTCCCCCGCCCCATCCATCATCATCATCAATCGGGGCGGGTTGTCCGCCATAACTCCCATTCCACCACACCACGCGGAATCCTCTCCAACTTTATCCACCCCACCCCTTCCACTCTTCCTTTCCGACACACAAGAACTAGTTACTGGAAGTACAGAAATTCAAAACTTACTTTGATTTGTCCGGCCATTTTGCGTTTTGCGTCGCGCCATGGTGATCTTTCATCCGCACATTTCTCGCACAAATCCGACGAAAGACTTGGGAATATTCACACACAGCCTGCCAGTGCCAGCATCTCTCCTTCTCTGTAGAAATGAAACACTGCTGCCTGCTGTATTCACACGGGATGGTCACCTCCGAATTGAAATAGTACGCGTCCTGCCTTTCACTTGGAACGTTTCAGAGCAATGATGGAGATGCTTGCTCCAAATACTTTCGCTCCCTCCAGATCGAAATACGTCATGTGTCATGTGCGAACGCGCATGCGCACTGGACAGTTAACAGGTGGCGTCTTGTGATGCGATGGCGATGCGGGATGCAAAGCAGAGGGGGGTCTGATAATAGTTGGAACAAGCCATTTTTTTACTATCATGCGGCAACGTTCGCAATATCTGAATGAGAATTTGAATTCGGCAGAAAAAAACAGATCAAGCACGGTCTTTCGACTGTGTCTTCGGAATCGTATGAATTGTAGCATAATATGTTGTTGTTTTTGTAAATTGTTGCGATACTATTTGACTTTTGGCAGACCCCCTCGTTAAAGATACGCAAGGATGAATGAATTGATAAAAGATTGGGCCGTCGGCCGCCAGGGGGAGGAAATCTTATCTCGAGCATTCCTCTGGCGCCAGCCACTAGGCTCGCTCCATTCAAAGCATCACAACGAAAAGGGCGGCATTTCAGAGGAAAAATGGAGAATTGCACTTATAACTTTTACAACGAAATTTTTAAATATTATTAAAAAATATTATTTTTGCAAAATTACTTGATAAGAGCTAAGAAGACGTCGAATCCAAAAATAAAATTTGTTTTGCTCCAAAGCAATTATTTCAATACAATTCAAAATTATAAAAGGTCTTCATCGCGAAGTCGTCGAAACAGCACTTATTTCAGAATTATTTATTTTAAATCTCTTCGAAAATTAAAAAATATATAAAATAGCTATGCAAAAATATATGTAACCACCTTTTCTAAGCAAAGACAGCTGTTTAATGATAGCTTTTCAAGCTGCACAAAGAACGATTAATTTTTCATGTCCAAAAAAGGGCGTCTCAAAAGCTAAATCGAGATCTTTTAAGTTCTGTATACACTTCTTTAATGTATCATTAAAAAAATTAGAGGTATGACAATCCATTCTCTCGACCAAACGCTCTCTGTTCATCAACGATGCAACCATTTCCCCCGAGATGAGGATGCAAAAAATGACCTACATATTCCGCAGGGCCCATCAAGGCACGGGAGGAGTGACCTCTGATTCATCGCCTTCTGTTTAGCTAAATTAGAATATGCCACTAGCTTTTAACGTCAAAAGGAAAAATCACGGAAATCTTATTGAAAAAAGAAAATGCACTATTCGTAGACGCCCATTTTCCAGCGAAGAAAAAAGGTGGACATTTTTTATGCGAGAGTTGTCAGCATTCAGTTTGAGAAGCAACTTGGAGAGGACAGTCATCATCCACAAAGGCGCAACCCATGTAGTTTCAAGACAAGGTGTCAAGTTCCGAATTCCGTAAACAAAATTTGAAAACTTGACAAATAAAAATGAATATTATAATTAATACTCATATTTTATAATTAAGTATAGGTCAATGTGAATAAACGATTCCTTCTTAGATCTACTACACAAAATCAACTCGCAATTTCATTTTTTTCAGCGATCAATTAATTACTGCAGATGCAAATACTACAGGTCCTTGCTTTGCCCAAAAACTATCGAAACTATTGCTCATACGATCGCGTTTTTATTTTTCGTAAATAATCTAACAAAATTTATCTCAGATCTTTATTTATATCATTTACCAATATAAACTTATACTGGTTCACACCGTTCCGACTTCGACATGTGCTCAAACAAATTGACAATGATTAAATGACAGCAAATGTTAAAAAAAACCCCAACACTTCGGATACAAGGAAAAACATATTTAAGTATATGGGATATCGCTGCTTTACCTAGTAGAATGAAACAAAACCAATTTCTTTCGAGCAAACATGAGTTCTATGTCTACTCGGATATCTGCTTAAGTGCTGTGGCAGACGTGTACATTTGCATCCTATCACTGGACGATTTATTGATTGGGCGATGTGCAAAAATCGCTGAAGGTTCGGAAATATACGTATGAATGCATATTCCTGAACTTAGAAGCGCATAGTTCAATTCTAGGACAAAGTCGTCATAAATCGCGTACACAGCTTCATGAAATTCATACTTGAATCAAGTAAAATTTTGTATTTTCCAATCGCGAAAGCAAAAACACCTTCGGATAGTTTACAACTACTTCGGATACTTTAGGATAATTTACAACTACCGACGGGGTAGGAACACGGCTAGTAAAATTGATGCAGGTGTATTAACAACATCATAAAGTTGATGAATGAAAGCTGAAATAAACGTTTTGTGAATACTCGATAAAATTAAACTGTGCTCTTATTCAATTGAAGAAATAATGATTTAAAAATATATATGTTTAATATATATTTTTTAAATTCAGGTTCAGGTCGCCAGTAGTTACTGCACCACAGGCATATATCCCTCTTGGTGCTTAGGGACTATGTGAGATGTACATTTTCATTACCCCGGGATCGAAGAATTGATAACCAGAGCCGAGAATCGAACTCTAGACCGCCGAGCCAGTCAGTCGAAAGTTTGTCTTCAATAACAAATGAAAATTACGGACAGCGATTACAAGTTTAATAAAAAAAAGTTTAATATAAGACATATTTAAAATATATTCGCATTAAAAAAAATTGTAATAAATAACAAAAAATAAAAATTAAAAAATGAATTGCAAATTAGCATCCCAATAAAACAATACCTTCATTTTATGACAGCGGAAGGGCGTCACACTTAAAAAAAAACGGTTTAATATAAGACATATTTAAAATATATTCGCATTAAAAAAAATTGTAATAAATAACAAAAAATAAAAATTAAAAAATGAATTGCAAATTAGCATCCCAATAAAACAATACCTTCATTTTATGACAGCGGAAGGGCGTCACACTTAAAAAAAAACGGTTTTGTAAGAACTTACACTATTGGGTCATTTGACATTTTTGACCAGTCCATAACTCCTGGAAATTGACTTAGCAGCCCAGATCTCGTAGGGCTGCCTTAGCGTCGTCCTCCATTTTCGGATGCAGCTTCCAGCTCGCGTTGATGAGCTCCTCAACTCCAGAATACAAAAACTCAGAGCGGAAGTGTTTCGTCCTAGAAACCAGGTTTCGAATGGCCCGGCAGGCAGCTCTCTGGATTCCACAAAATCGAATACTTAATGTAATATATATCTTAGCATGCAATGGCCCATAACTAAACTTGTAAATATCAACATTTTTAAGGCTATTTGGGTGTATTACGGCCTGGGGCTACATTTAAAGTAACAGAAAATATTTTCTTAGCTAGCTCTCTTTCACACTATGTCTTAGTAGGTAACTTCACCTATCCATTTATTTTAATTCCGAACTAAACTATAGAAATGTCCATTGTTAAATGTAATTCACTTTTTGTTTAGTGTTAAATGGCCACATCAAAATAACTACACTGCTACATTAAAAAAACGAAAAACACAATTCGCCAACTATGTTTCCAATTTTTTTAAATGGTATACTTGTAAAGGTAGGTTACCTGAACCGACCACTTTGTCTTGTGCACCTTGATGGCAGTAACAATTGCAGCGCAACCACCGGCATCCATGATTGCCTGACAGTTGGCAGGCGACCTTAAGGCGAGCGCAGCTAGGCACGAGCAGGTGGCCTCATTCACTTTGAACTCGGCCTGGTGCTTGCTCATAGCAGACAGAATAAGTTCAATACCACCTGCTTTCACGATCTCCTCTTTGACTGAGTCGTTACCCGCGATGGTCTTCATGACTGATAGGCCGGTGCTGACCAAAGCCTACCCGAATAAGAACAGTATAACATGCATGTCATTAGAAGATATTGGAACATGACCGCAACACATAAGATAATTTGGCTATTTCACAAATTAATATTGCACCAATGATGAATAATTTTGGAAATAAGAGGCAAGAGTTCTTAACCCCAAAACAATTTTACAGTTTAGTTTCATAATTTTACACTTATGCTGACAGCTAATTTAATTTCATTTGCCAGTTAGGTAAGAGCCGTGAAAGAATTTCTTCCCAACGCAACGCTTGCAATTATTTTGGAATCTTCACTAAGCAGTCACAACGATAAATGACGCAAATATGAAATGCATGCAGAGTATCACATGGAAGGGCGCTCAAAAATACTTCGTATTACGACGTTTACGTACCTGATTTTCGATGTTCTCCAGCAGCGCTTTCACAACAAACGCGAGGCCACCCTCATCAACAATCTCCTGGCAGTATTCGCTCCGGACAGCCAAATTACTCAGTGTAGCCAGCAGTTCAAACAAAACACCATGATCGATTGTAGCATCTGAAACAAAAATTAAATGACGTCAATAAAAAAATACAGCGCTCGCGCTAAGTGTTTGTTTTAAAATCTAAGTTATTTACATGTGTGAATATTCTTTCCGAGAATATTAGCGAATAAAAACATCAATAAAATTATGATTAATGGTGTATTAGCTTTTCGAATGGGTTGCAACATCTACACAGGACACAGACACGGTAAATAAAATAAAAATCCTATTTTAGAAAATATGTTCACATACCAAAGCCTACCTTTAGCAATCTTCATGAGCGCCTTGATTCCTGCAAAATCTGGCACGATCATCTTGGCCTTGTCGTGAGCTTTGCCATAGGGAACTCGCAAGTAGTCATCAAGAATGAGGCAGCGCAGCGTTTGCAACACCGCCTTGATGACGACCGGACTCGTCTTTTGCTCTTCGGCGATGCGCATGAGCAGGGCGACCAGACCGCCGCTCACCACT
>JAQGBY010005270.1:0-14955 GCA_034698785.1 Mycogona germanica | reverse complement strand
AACCCCTATTTCATTATGAATTTATTATGAATATTTTATTATATATAGCTCATATTTTTACCCATTTTTTATCATCTTAAAATTACTATAGAACAGATGAACATAGTTTTAGACAAAATTTAAATTGGCCTCAAATGCCAGGAACATTCAGGTGCAAAGCTGAAATAACGTTCGATTTTAGAATGAAATCATTTGAAGCCACTGGTTCTAGGTTAAACAGCAAGCGTGCAGTTAAAAGCTGCTTTGGTGACGGCTGCAGCCAATCAACGCATTTTGCGGTTTGATACATACATGTATATGATAAACGTTGATAGAGAAATGAAATTGCCAACCGATAGAGAAAAGGAATAGGTTTGGCAGAAGAGTGTGCTGGAACCAAATAGACTGTTTTAGCCTCTCCCTTTTGGTTCGATAAATGTTTCGTTGCCGCCAGAGGGCTCTCGTGGTGCCAGCGGGGCGCCTAAACTGCGCGCCAATCGTTCGGTTTTCCATTTATCGATCGATCGACAGCAAATGCGAGGGACCCCCTTCAAGTTCTTATTCCGAGCAAGACAGGGGTCGCTGTAGGCACACACATGCATTAGGCTAATTCATCACAGTATAACATTAAGGGAGTACATATACGGCCGTGAGTTGGCAGGGCGAATTTTCTTTTTGAGCACACGCAGCAAATTCTTGTTTACCCCATCTGCCCTGTGGGCGTTGACTCCTGTGGATCGATTCCTTCACCTCTTTGACCAGTAATGTTAACCAAAATTCCCCCTTATTACTTGACCAGCGGTGGTCACATTACCAACAGCTACCAGTAGACACAACAGAGGAACGTCCACAAGAAAGGCGTTCGTTGTGCATGGTCTTGGGTTTTCTTTGGTTCCTTGGCCTCTTGAAATATGCACAAATAAATAAAGAGAACAATTTATAGTACATAGCAAATCCATGCCGGCCTGATAGACTCGGTTTGGCATTAACCATCGCTCTATTTGAAATCTTTGATCAGTCAACGTTTTGCTAACAAAAAATATGAATTGAAAATAAATAATTTATAAAGTAATTATGATACGTTTTGTATCACAGAGTAATCGTGATTGCTTATTTTAATTTTTAATCGAGAGCTCAAAAGGTTAAAACACATTAGGATTGCCAGAAAATGTTGAAACTCCATTTTAAGCGTGAATAAGTTGGAAACCCATTTTATGGATGAAGTCATTAACTTCTCTCGTGCGTGTCTTAAGAACAGAATATCCGATTACTGATAAGTTAAAAACCCCATTCTTTTTATGACGTCACTGTCCATATAGAATCTGTCGTCATCTGACTTGCTATTAAATGTTTCAGCGATGCTCATGCTCACTACGATGCTCGCTTCTAAGGGGGTCCTACCACACATGCTGCTGTGATGCTTGAAAGCGCTCGGGAGACCACCTCCTGGGTTTTGTCAAATAGGGACCTATCGTTTCGACCCAACGGCGCATTTTCGTGGCATTTTACCTGCGGCCGAATAATGACGACAGATAGCGAGAGAGAGGAGTTTGCGAAACAATGGAAGTAGCACGCGAATCGACCGAGCTCGTGCTGCATCGCAGTCACCGATTTCGAACGCCATTTTGAACCGTGGTTTTGTTGGCTTGTCCCGTTGTCCGCTAAGTGCTTCGCTTCTTTTTATCGTGGAAAAGGCATTGTCACTAGCACACCTCAGTTCCCTCCCTCACCAACTCCCCCTTCCCTCACCCATGACCCCCCTCGTGTCCTCCTCTATTTTGCCCCATCCGTCCTCTTGTTGTGTGCGTGAGCGCCCACGATCTGCTGCACTCTCTCTCCCTTCTCTGACTTAAAACACGATGATTTCTAGCCGTAATATTTGGACCATTAAATCGCTCATTAAAAGGTTGTCTTCTATCTGTGTTTATGGTGGGTGTTCAGGGTGTGGTGGACCTTCCCTAAGAACTGTAATCGAATCGATGGATCAACGCTGCTCAATTGTGTGGTTGATGCACAGTTGACGTTGAGCTGTGCTGGACATTTTTTTTACTCCGCAATAAAAATGCGTGCCTTCGAAAAGATATAGTTGATCAAAAAGCAAGTTAGATTTTTGAATCAGAAGGTCGTGTTTTTCAGTGGTGTGTGCTGTATTATTTACCACAACTCTTTTTAAACAGGAAATAACGAGTACCATGCTGAACGATAAACCGAGTCAATATCCAGAAATAGTGATGATTTAAAAATCAGTATTATAATGTTGCTTTTTGCTGTGTGGATGTTTTGAGCGCGGGGTAGAAGTTATTGTGGTGAGATGGTAGGGGCGTCTCGAGGGCGGGGTGTGTAGGGGTTCGACGCGATGAACCGTGTCGTTGGGGGACGCGCCCTCTTCGAGCGGAGGCGCCCCGGCGACAATGCGACCAGCCGACGCGTGATGAGAGTAGCACGCCCGAGACTGTCACGGGCGACTTTATACGACCGCCAAATCATTTTCGAAAGCGATTCACTTAACTCGCGAATAGATATATGACACCTCACGATAGGGCGGGGGATATGGGGGGTAAAGAAGAAATTCTTGTTTCTAGCTTCCCCGTAAATTAATCATCCACGATATGTTGCGGGAGTACAATGAAGAAGTCGATCACGCACTTTTCAATCAGATGGAGTTGCTGTTTTGTTTTTTGCATATTTAAAATACATTGCCAGTTCCAGAAAGTCAGGGGGATTAATTAATTTTAGTAATTTCCGACAAAGATTTTCTCAAATAGATTATCTTCAAGAAAAATATCTCACAAAAATCATTATTACTTATTTGGTATCAAATATTAATGTAAATATCATATTTTCGGTGTGACGATTTTTACTTACAAAGTTCATTTCTGCACAAAAATCATGCGCACGAAAAAGAGAAATAACTCGCGTTCATTCCTTTTTAAATATTATGTAATACATAAAATGTAATGTTACAATACATGTACACAGTTCAATCAACTATGCCTATTTGTGCTATTCATGATTTAAAAAAAAAATTAGAATTGCTTTAGTAAATGTAATTCTTAATCATTAGGAATTCTTAAGCATCCTACCAACTGGCTCCAGTAGCCAAGGTAGAGTGAACATTGCCATTGTTTTAAGTCATTTTGATAATGCATAAACAATTTGAATTTTTAAAAAAATGACTTTAGGTATTTTAAACATATTTTATTAATTTGAATCTTCATTGGTAGTTCTACTCGGCAAGTCCAATTCAGTTATTCACTTATTAGTGAGTCAGATGTCCAGGAAATTTATTGAGTCCATCATTTCTGAAATACTCGCCAAACCTTTCGAGAATCTAGAAGCACAATATGGAAACCAAAAGCCGTACCGGCATTATCTGACTGACCGCCGACCTTAAGTCGTCTATAATCCCCTTCATCGAAGATTCTTATTCTCCAAATTAGTGGTGAACACACTCGTAAAACATCGATCTATTTTTGGAGACACGTGAGCGAAAACTCCTTCTATGTTGCCTGACATTTTCAGCTTTACGACCACCGCACATGAATGCCATTGCGGCGCATTTCGCCGCAATTTCTATCGCATAGGATACATGTGTATTTTTAGGCTGGGTCTCAATGTATAAAGCAAAAAAAGGAAAGAAGAAAAACCATTATGGGTGGGGTTTCTAAGAAGTTTCAGATAAGCGTGCACAACTTTAATGGTTAAGAAAAGAACAATTGGTCACACAAATTGGACTAGTGGCTCCCCCACGTGGGTGCTATCGCGTGCGCTCCTGAAACGCTGTTCGGGTTTAGGAATAGCTATTGAGTGAAAACTAACAGCTTGATATTTTAAAAATACTCGTTCATCATCTAATCACTCGTATGGTTTCTACAACAGTTTCGTAATTTGATATTTTCCCGTTTTGAGGTCCTTTCATTATCATAAAAGAACGAGCGATTTATCATCGGCGATGTGATTCTGAAAACGCAGCATGCTCTCGTTTACGTACACGCATTCACTGGAGAGAAGAACCGAGCAACAAGTCTCAGAAAAATCATTTAAATGTGGTATAAAATAACTAACGAAACTCCATATTTTACAGTTATGAATGCCATTCTATGTGTCGTGTAATTTTCTGTAGATCTGTTTATTATTATCTCGACACTTCATCCAATTTAAAATGTTCACTGCACAGTCGTGAACCTGTTGTCAGCTACCATTATTTGACTGCGAACATTCTTGTCCATGGCCATCACGGAGTCGATGTTGAGGGCCGGAAGCGGCGTGACTGTCGCTCGAGCCGCCTCCCGTCCCAATGGCCACGGGACAGTTTGCTTTTATTACAGGTCGTTCGTATACATTGATGGCGCCCAGGTAATCTTTTTTTATAGTCCGGCCAGGACCCTCCACGCGATTCGGTCTGCTCTTGTACAGGTGACCAAAGATGGCGGCTCAGACCTGCGGGTGTAGCCTCCAAACAGTATATACGTTAACTCTTTTTCTGGTATCGGAGATCACCCATATATATGACTTATCTCCCTCACTCTTCTCCCCCCCCCCCCCTAATAAACGAGGGCCTTTAGCGGTGATGCTAAATTTATGTCTGTCCCCCAACCCTCGTGTCACCATATCCACTCCCCCGACTGCACGTCCTCTGGCCCAACAACTTAGTAGGGCCTCCTCACCTGTTTATTGAGCATCCACTCTCCTGAGAACCAATCTACAATTTTTTTCCTTACCATCTTTAGATGTTTTATGTCCAACACAACAAGGTCTCTCACAAGGTCTTTTAAACTCAGATATTGGATTACTGATCATTTTGAAATTGTTTTATTGTTCTACTGACATATTGCAAATATGGCATTTTGAAATGTCAGATTGACCTGTAAATTTACAAGTCACAGCGCAATAGCATCGAAAGTAAAATACGGAAGATTCTGAAAAAGTAAAAAAGTCTAGAAAAGTACGAACAGTAATGCTACATTTCTAACACAAATTGTGGTGAACCTTTTTCGATTTTTGTCTAGTTGATGCTGTGAGGTGTCAGGGGCATATTCGGACACCCTTTCTGGTCATGCGGCACATTCACAATAATAGTTGTCCTAGCGTCCTGCTTTTTCGTTTGACAACGGAAGCCGTTTTCGCGTCCATTTGTGGCGCCTGTGGCGAGCCACCGTTGTCACCACACTAGTGTCAGCCACCACAGAGTCGTTCCAAACTAGCGGATCCGGTCAGCCACCACGCTAAGATGCTGTGAGAGTAGATCCCAGAAGCTTCTTTACCTTATCGAGTCTGGGGGAAATGAGATAGACACTGTATCATATAGACACATATCATCCTGAAGATATGAACCAGAAAACTTGTGGCAAAATGATTTTTCTATTTGCAATTTCTTTTGGACTAATTAATTAAACATTTTTTTCTTCTTCTTCTTCCAATCAACTGTAGTTAACAGCACTACAGGCTTTACGTCCCCTCATGGTGCTTAGGCAAAAGTATTCATTCTTAGTTTTTGTCACGGGTTTCGAACTTCCCTTTTTCTTTATTGGTCTAATGGAAAGAGCACCTGCATACACAAATAATGGTTATGAGTTCGAACCCGAATCTGTTCACTCGTTGTACATTTGCAGAAGTGGATATATACTGATATGCTCATAATAAAAAACAGCTTTTCAAATAAAATTGTTTTAACTTTTTTTTTGAGATGCGGTGGCAACGACTTGTACGAGCAAACCGCATTATCAGCATTATCAGGTTTTTTTTGGGTGGTTAACCTTTGTTTAATCGTTTTTTAAATCAGGTTGTGACTAGAAAAAAAAGAGGATTTGGAAGTTCAGGTTCGTGACAACGTATATGAAATATCGGATTCTTTCTCTAATCCTCTTCAATCCTATAAGTGAAACCGCAAAAGATTTTGAAACGAACCACAAATAGGTCTATACCCATGTCATAAATCTATTGAAAATACAACCAGGGACTCTCCGCTGTGTATCCCCAAAATTCTCCTCTACTTTTGTGATCTTTTAGCGCCCTCCCCCTCCCTGTCCCTGTCACAACACCATACGTATGTCAAATTAGCCATGAATGTCGTGCTGTCTTTTTTACTGGGGCAATATACTGTTGACGATGGAGCAAGGGGATGACTTGGCGTTCTCTTTAAGAGATTCCATATCATAATTTGAACTCATAAGCATTTTGAGCACTGGAAAGCTCATCTATAAAACTATCATTTCGTGGATAATATAGTGGACATGTTGGTCCTACAGAAAATCTTTTAATGTGTGCTCTCCTCCCTCAGTCGGTCCGTTCTTACCTGAATGTCTCATGCACACATGTTTCTGCCAAAAGAATGGGTTCGATAGAAATTGGTATCAAATTGTTTTTAGAAAAATGTCTTCTCGATAATTTCTGAATATTATCTGATATAAATTGTATTGCAGTTTATTTTGCAGATAATTTTGACTTGGGCCTCAGGCCATTTCAGGTGTTGGTTTTTTTGGACATTTGTTGCCCAATCACGATTCATGTACGAGGCAATCGACTTCACTACCAAGACGTTTGTCAAGTAAGCAACAAATTGACGCTGTCATTCTTTACACGGCCTATTATGTGCTACTGACACTTTCACAAGTCGCATAAATAATGCTGATTGTCCGTGATTGACACTTACTGATTGTCATTAATCAGTAAAATCACTGCTATTAAGAACGTCGGGCTGAAGTGGCGTGTTACTATATACCTGTATGGTGTCAGAAAGGCAGTTTGGTCATGAGTCTTGCGAGATCTTTTCTCATCAGCTAATTGATCGCTAAGAGATGTCTCATGCATGTGCTGCGAAATTCATTATCACCCGGTTATAAAAATTAAAATAGATGCCGGTGCCAGGTAGTACTGTTCGAAGTATTTATTTTTGGCAACTGTCGCTACACGTAGCTTATCGACTAGTAGTCATCAACATGAATTTCGAAAGACTTGAGGCAAGGGCACGTTTCTCTTGATGATTAGTTTCATTGCTAACTTGATTATAGATGAGTTGGCTTTAGCGAATGCAATTAAAATGTTAATACGCACCCCGTCAAGAAAAACTTAAACACACCAAATTAATATGGTGTTCAGTTAATGCCAGCATGAGACCCTTTTCCGAAAAGAAAACTGAAGATACTTTGCAAAAGAGGCATAATACTTACTCCATTTATTATTGGCAGGTTCATCATATTGACGTCAATTGGCGCCCATTCGAACTTAAAGATGGACACGTACCGACGAGGTAGTGATTCATAATTGCATTGCCACCTTGTTATTTTGCTTTCAATAAATAAAAAAAGATCAGTCGGTTAGACACTGGTCTCAAGAATATAAAAACGTTATCGACACAACCTCTAGCTTGCCGAAAGTTGCGTTGCGAAATGTGTTAAGTGACACAATTCTTTTGTCACTTTACGACCATATCATTCTCCGGGCGCTTGCCTGTTGGTAGCTAGCTACCAAGGTAGCTAATTAGTTATCGACTGCCGGTTAATTTGGCGAACGATCAACATTTTAAATTGGAACGTTGCGTTCGCCCATTCTCTACTAACGCGATTAATAGTGTAGTGACATTTTGCATTTAACAGTCGACCCACTTCGCACGAGCGCAGCGCTACATATGAGGTTTTATTATTTTGGTGCCAGTCGAGCGGAGCTCTTGATCCGGTCAAATGTGTGAAACGAGTTGCCACAGAAGAATTAATTGAATACACTTTTTCAAAATCAACGTTTTGGACAGACACTAACCCAATTGGGTGAGGTGTAACAATACAGGTCCAGACTTCGGGTCTTTACTCATTAAAAAAAATGTTTATTAAGGATGTTCACCGGTGATCATAATCATAATCTACTCCGACAAAAAATGATGAAGCGTTAAACTAGATAGGACAAAGCTAGATGGTAGATTTAGCGTGATTGGATACTAAAGTATGCTAAACTTTCTATTTTTGGGGCTGCATTTCAAATTTCTTAACAATGGTGAAATTTCGATGACGTAATTGTAATTTGAAATGGCCAAAAAAAAATATTTTCAACATATTACTGACTGAATAATTATGATTGTTATTCTACTCTGATATAGTTTCCGTTAACCAATCGCACACAGTCGTCTGTTAAAATATCAGCTGTGTACGAGTCCGTCCGTGCTTGCGACCAAGAACGAGACGTATTTCGTGTGAACCCACTTGGCCCATCAATGCGCGAGGCGGAATAGTTTTAACGAACTATCACGGATCGTTTATGACCCCCCAGCACTCGGGGTAATGCATAATAAAAATCTGCGCAACCTTATGGGAATCAATTATTGGTGCAAACAAGCAACACCCATGCACACTGCGAGCGTAAATAGAGAGAAGTTGTCTGTTGGAAATACGGCAAACATATGCTTGTAATTGTATACGTGCACGTACGAACATGCGATTCGATTTTCCCCATCCTTTTTTTTTTGAAAATTCCTCTGTTGACTGACCAGCAAACTTCTCTAGGTGTCCGGGCTACTGTGGCCTCTGTGCGTGACACACATTGGTGCCCTCAGGTTATTTCGTAATTCTACTCTATAGCAGATTATTGGTCAACGTGGTCAAGTAACTTCTTACCATTAAGATGTTACATTTTGAAATGATATTTGATCTTGAGTCATCGGTGACAGATAATCTGATCGTAATTAGTGGGTGATATATTAAAAAGGAGGTTATTCGGATTGAATTCAGCGATCTTGACAGTAAGTTTCTGAGAACTGGAGGCCGGATGGCTTTCGGAAAAGTTTCTTGTCGATAGTTCTGAACTCGTAATGTTATATAGTATCTGTAAACCTGCCCTTTTTCTTATCCGTGTGTGTGACTTCCTTCGCCACCAGGTAACGCGAATCTGGAGACCCATCCACACTAGTCAGCTACCAGCATCTAAAATTAAACAAATATAGGTAACGATTGACCTATTTAGCATCACTATGAAATTTTTTCCACTATCGTAACAATGTGCATCTTCACTATAGACACCACCACCAAGCCCTGTCCAAACAGCATAAAAAGTATCTTCCTTCTCACCTCCCCGCACCTCATTCTTCTGCAGGCATAACACTGTCTTCTCCAGCACTAATGCGCGTATACCACTAAAAATACTGATTATGAGCTGATGGAATTGTAATATCCTGCCGATAAATATTTATGATTTACTAAAGAGGAATCCTCTGTAACAAGAGACCGTGCTCGGTCACGCAATCGTATAAATCAAAGCCAAAACACTTGGAAGGTCAACCGTCATAAATACGAGTGAGATCACACAGGTGTAGCACATCTGTAGGAATTTGTTTTGTATACGTGTTTGTTTTGCATTGATGTTGAGGGATATTAAACCGCACAATTTGCTAATGTTCTCAATTAATACATTATATGTTTCAATGAGTCAATTTTTTCGTCCGGAGCTGTCCCGGAGACAACCCCTATTTCATTATAAATTTATTATGAATTTACTATGAATATTTTATTTTATTGTTTACGATGTTACAGATGCCAACTGCAGCAATTTCCCTGACGGTTCCCTGTTTCTGAAATTAAATTTTGTAAAACACAAATTTAGGAGCCTCTAACTTTGCATGTTTGTTCATGACAAACTTGAGGGTATTGAAGTGATGGGTTGCAATTAATTTAGATTTTTTAGAAAAATTAGCTGTAGAGTTGTACCCGGGACAGCGCCGAACGAACCTATATTTTATGTGTAGAAATTAAAAAAAATAAACTGATGTGTTGGAATTCCAGGGCTAAGGGTAAATCGAAGTAGCCGGTGAAGCTCAGTGTGAAATTGCAGGCTGGCCGTTTTCCACCCTAAACACACTCGTTGTCACCCCTCAACACCCTCCTCCTCCTCCCCCGCCAACATCCACTCCATGGCCCCTTGTTCTGTCGGCAATATATCCTCCTACCTATACTGCAACACGCCATACATAAACAGAAGTGGGAGCTCCGGGTAACTCTGTGATGGGGGAGAGCAGCATTCGCGTCAGCCACCAAACCCGAATTGTTTCGACTCGTTTTACAATCAATTAGAATCGACGTGTGAGGCGACGTTTCCGACGCAGCCTGTTGATTTAGTCAGTGCGTTCGCTTATTTGGCGCTAGTTGAAATATCGGCGAATGCCTACCTCATATTATTTCGCCGCCGCTAAACAGGCGTGTTGTTACTCTGTTGTCGTCTCGCTCCGCGTCTCTGCGGACGTGCAAACGGCAGCGGACTGAGATAAAGACGTAATTTATTCGTGATGATGGTCCACTGTGCAAATTATGTGTCAACGACTCCGCCGACACCCTCGCTAGGGCTGTGCCAATGGCAGCGGATCGTCATATAGGTCCGTCGAGGGGCCATGCCTCTCACCGAAATAATTAAGAAATATCGAAATAATTATATGAATCTTATTTTGATTAAACGATTGAATATTAATTCTATATTGAAGGATGTTATATGAAGTATGTTAATATCTACTTTCAATTTACCAACTCTAAACGGATTATAAACAATACTGTCGCCAATGTGCAGTAGGCCCCTCAAATTGGATACTTGCGGGTACATATTTCAATTATTGGGTACTTCCAATAAGCTTATCAAAAATGCAAAGATCATTTTATTTATTTAATATATATATTCTTTTAATTTACTGTAGTGTATTACTATAGGAGTTTTTGTACCTTGTGATACCTCACTATGTGAGGGGGCACCAGTATCCCGGGATTGAATAATCGATAGGCCGCCCCGGGAATTGAACCCGGGACCGCCGACTATTAAAATGGTTTTTATCAGAATTGCATCTAAATAGAACAAATAAATTTACTTTTGTTCTGATAGCCCTGAAAATATTTTGGAGTCAAATCACAACACAGGTACCGGACCCACGAGCCGCCACAGCTTTTTGTTGCCTACTCTCGTATGTCAAACAAACAAATTGTCTTTATCACTCCCATCGCTCGTCAATTTGTAATTTTATGGCTGTCATGCCACAAAATATGGTGCTGTGAATTTTTACGTGAAGATTGCCCAGCAATTTATAAATATATACAGGATGAGTACTAAAAAAATTCAAATTCAATACCCAATTCAAATTGAAATTTAAAATATGAAAACATTGGTGAAATGGAGTGAAATTTAGCATACCTAGGTCTTGCCAAAGTGGCAAGACCCTTGCCGTGCACGAGAGCAATTAAAAAAGGAAGGTCCTGCCAACATGTATACTAAATTTCACTCTATTTCACATGTTTTCATATTTTAAATTTGAATTTGAATTGGGTTGTTTTTTTTTGAATACTCACTCTGTTTGAAAAACATTGCTTAAATAATTTTTCGGCAATTTCATTATTTTCCAAATAAAGTATTTCCGAAAATGGTGAATTCCGGACAGCACCGAATGAATTAAAGACGAACTGAGTGGCGAACTCACCATGGTGTGGGAGTGGGGAACTCTCCCCAATTCACCATTTTACGATTTATTAGCACACATTCATTATTAATTTATTAAAAATAATAATTATTAATTAGAGTAAAAATTTGATCGCATATGTGTGTCGGACCCACAAAAAAAGACATACGTGAAATTATAGTTACTTTCTTTATCTGTCAATAATCAATTCACAATTTCATCGGAACCGGGCAAACAGGTTTACAAGTATTTCTTTAAAATCTGACAACACCGGCAGTATCAAGCGATCAAAGGTTAAATTCGAATCTTCAGTCTTCCGGGGAAATCCGTTGAATAGCAAGTTGGTCCAACTCAATTCAAGATCACGGTAATTCTAGATTTTCTTAGTTTTGTGTCGGTATTCGGTAGTCTGTGTTTATTCCAGTTTCAGTCGAGTCTCCAGGCATTATTATAATTGGATGTTCAGTCTCGCTTCTTCGTATAATTTATACTGGTAAAGGTTTTATTTATGTTTACCGTAAACGGAGTTTTTTTCGGTTGTTTCACCAAGGATTCAGGTGTTGTGCTATCACATTTCACAATTATAACATTCGGAAGTGAGTGCAATAAGGACATGTCAGGACAGTACCGATTAGTCGGCAAACGACGTCCTGAGGACAATTGAGGGGGGGGGAAAAGAGTGGGCGATTTTGGTGGTATGGAGGGGGAGGAATCCGGAGGATGAAGCAGATGTCCTGGCCCCCTCTCACCCACTACCACCCGCCGCCCTTCTCACCTTTTCCATCGTTGCCGCGCTTTTTGCACGGAACGACCGCTTGACCGACGACAAACAAGGCGCATCGCTTCTGACAGGTAGGTGCCAAATTATTTGTTCTCTGTTCCTCGCGACGACAACACAAATATGACGGCGCTAGGTGGCGCGGTACCCGCTGCAATCGAAGCCAAGAAGCAACCCGTGTTTTAGTTCAGCTATTATGTATGAATAAGCATTAAAAAAAACAGGGCAGAGCCGTAGAAAATCGAAGACGAGCTGGCGAGATTCCATAAATAAAAATATTGAACTATATTTTGTGAAACGCCCATTGAAAGATCCATATACCTTCGACAAAAACCCAGATAAATTAGAAAATTATTAAGATTTCGATACCATACTTACAGGCTTGCAATAACGTTTTTAATGCGCTGCCTTAAAAAATGTTGCGCTGCCCAGATAGCTTATGGAATTAGTCCATGCTTGGGGGTGACCAGCATCCTCCTCACTCGTTAAAAATGGGGAGTGATGGGGATAATGCCCCCTTAAAAAAATATCCATCACTCGATTGTTATGCCTTATTGTTATACGAGTTGTTTAGCATGGAAGAAATTATTTGAATCCTTCTCTGCAATCCTGTGCATACAGAGTAAGACTTTTTCTGTCCTTGTAAGAGTGTATTTTTTGATGTGACAGTCGTTTAAATGTGATGTTTCACAACCATACTTAGAAATCATTTTTGTTGGTTTATTTTTTCATTTTTTTGGGTGTTATTTTACGCTGCTCTTCTGCGTTGTGTAAATCAGTAGTTCGGAATTCCCATTTCAATATTCGCTGTTCGAATATTGGGACTGAATTTCTTGGTTGGAAAAATATTCAGTTTGTCTTTGTCGTCAATAATACACTAACAAACTTGTCAATCGTGGATCTAAATGAGAGACCAAGCTGCACAACTCCGTTTCAGAACCATGAACGACCTTTGAAGAGAGGCCAGAAGCATGATTACAGCAGATCACCCTTAACAATAACAGCAGCAGCCAGTCACAGAACTGTTCGGTTTGTATGTACATGTATAGGACAAGTGCAAACAACACGTTGATGTGGTAATTTAAATGTTGCCCATAGAGAGTCGCCGATTCGGGGACTCTCGGAGCGACACAAAGATTCCCATGTCGAACGTTTGCATATATTATAGACATCAGTGTATAGAAGACAACTATTAACGAATATGGCGAAGTTTGCTTTGACACACCATGGCAACCTCCATGCTGAGTCAGAGAAGATTTTTGTCGAATACGGTAAAGCCTTTCAGACCATCCCACGAAACAAGACCTACCCTGCTTATTGATGATCGGTGTCGTTCGATAACAGATTTAAATTATTTTTAGATACTAAATTATCTTGCCAATGCTAAATTAATTTACCATGCTAAGTTGTAAGATTGCATTAATCATTATTGCTTATATATTTGTATTCCATACACAAATGGGAACGCCCCATACAACTGATGCATACCTAATAATAATAAATTATAAATTGATTCGCCCTTCCAAAGATTGGCGAAACTATTAAGGCAATCTCATCTAAATTATTTGCAATTAGATTAATTCCTATTTTACTGTAGATTTGTTATTTAAAAAAATAAAAATAAATATGTAACGCTACATCAAATCAAATTAAGAACGCTTCACCTTTAATTCGAATGGTTTAAAATTTCAAGGTTACACCTATGAGTAACTATTATTTTTTAGACAAAATCAATTTAAAGTAAATTTGTGTCGTCTAGTTTTAGGCGAAATCATAGAATTTGTCTGGCTTGTTTCATCGCGCAGCACTAAACCAGTAAAACTTGTTTTTTTTTAATCTCTTCCCAAGATTGTCGCCACTACCTAATACAGACATGAAGACAACAAATCTTGTTGCCACCAACTTGATATATACAGGTGCACTCAAAGAGAATGCCGGCAGTAAAATTAGTAAGAAGCGGGTATATGAAATTTTTATGGGCCATCTTTTTTATTGCTGTAAATTATTACAATTGACTGGCGAAGCTACCGCCTCCCCCTACCTCCCCCTACCTCCCGCCAACGAGGCTCCAGGTTGCCTAAGTCGCGCAATTTGAAAAGCACGCGCCAGCTATGAAATACTCATATTGAGTGATTTTAATTTTTCGCTAGGGGGCGCAGCTGCTGCGGGGATGTTGGCGGTCAACGTCTCGTTCGACCGTTCCACTCTTTGTGACAAGATACAGTATATTGCCTCCTGAAAGCATGCTAATAACCCTGGAGTTGAACTACTTTGCTTCATCTAATCATTGCGAATTGGCCAACAATTTGTCATAGGAATGGGATCAATGCTTCACCGCCATTCAGTCTGAAATATATTGGAACTAACTGAATCAAAATTATAAATGTATTATGTATTAAAATGTGTATGGTTTTAAGATATTTTATATTGTCGAAAAGAAAATATGAAAATGCTTTATTATCTTAAAACCATGAACAGAAATATATTTTTTATTAGTTTTATTCGAATAATCTTTCTATCTAGTGCTGAATGATGTGTTCTCATCTCAAATTTTATTATTAGTTAGTTTTATAAATTGTATCTCAAATTATTTGTAATGGGTAGCGTGTCGAGCTGTTATTCCCGAGATCGCGGGTTCAATTCCCGACCGAGACCTCTGGAATTTTTCGGGCGAGATAAATTCCTACGCACGCCTTCCTTCGGAATGTAAGTGCAGCCGTGGGAGCCGTGCCTGTACGATGTCAGGTACACGTTAAAGATCCCTACCTGGGTAGCTTATACTAAG
>JAQGBY010005269.1:0-14955 GCA_034698785.1 Mycogona germanica | reverse complement strand
GTTTAACTTTCTTTGTTTAAACGATTTTCGTTGCCGAGTCTATGATTGTAGTCCTGCAATCCCCAATTCATTAACTACCAACGGCTCCTACCTCCTACTAGTCTTTACGTTGTTGCGTTCATGAAATATGAATTTAATAAATCAAAATAGTATAGTCCATGGAGGCCAGCGAGCACCGATTGAGAACATGTAAGGAGGGGAAATGTGGTATATGCAGATATGTATCGCCATCTACCGATATTTTAGGGGATTATGGGGCGCGGCGGAAGGTTTGATTAAGGTTGCAGTTGGGCTAAAAGGGCGAGCGTGGTTAATACAAAGATTGTGAACTTTAGGACTACCGAAAACCCTTCTGCCAACTATCGATAGTTTAAAATTAATATTCGTATAGGAATATCTCGCATTACTATTGTAGATAAACATATTCGATTGAACTGTATCGATACTTCATAGGTTGCTCGAAACTGCGCACTCAATTATGCTCAATCCGTTGCGTCAACTTTTACATTTCAGTTGTCATTTTCAAAAGTAGCGATTACATAGCTGTGATATTGCCTGCATCGTTTTGTGAAATCGAAAATTGGTAACGGCTGTTGGAAGATCCACCACCAGATGACGTTGACAATTTATTTTTCCTCAACGACGATCTCTTGAAATTGTGTTCCCAAATGCGGATGTGAAGTAAACTTCGAGACGCATCCCCGGTTAAGTGAAGAGAGCGGGACCCGATTCGGAAGTAACTGTTCCTGGGGAGTACGGTCTGGGGTCTCTTTAGGCCTGAATACTGACTAATTTTAATAGGGGAGGAGGTGGAGGGGAGGTGGATGGGCTGTGAGCAGCAGCAGACAAATTACGGTCGGCGTTGTGGGATTCCTTTTCGAAATCGTTTTTTTTTTTCTTCCTTCTTCCATTTCTTTTCAGACATCTTGCTCGGCGTGTGCCTGAGTCGCGCTATAGGCGGTTTTGCGCGCGTGTGCGAATAAATGAGGCCTGATGAAAAATTCGCACGCAACTATATTTTTTATTTTTTTCTCCTTCAACTCCTCCTCCTCCTCTGCTTTTCTCGTCTCTCGATATATTACGTTGCTCGATTCGCTGCCACACACACACACAGCACATTGTACGGTCGCGGCCTACATTAAGTTAATGGAATAATCAGCTCGGCTTAGCACATGGGGACCGGAACTGGGGTTGCGCTGGGGGGATGGGAAATAAGGAGGGGTGGGGGGAGTTTGAACACGCAGGGTTTGGGGGGGTTGAAACTGGGCTGGGGTGGAGAGATGGGTTCAGATCCCACGCAGGGCATCGACACGACGAGGCCAGGTTATGCATTGCATATCTTCAGCTTAATTCCAGAGACCCCACGCATAATGTTCCTTGGGGGTCTCCGGAGGCTCTCATGGAAAACACGAATCGATTGTTATGCAAAATACGTATTTTGGGCTCTGCATTCTCGGCCTGGTTTAATTTATTGTGGGCAATTCGTGTTTTCTAATGTTTATGGCGGCCCACTTTTAATTAAAATTGTCACCTTTATGGTTATGCAGAAAATTAATTTAATATTTCATCCACTCTCGGTGTTCCGCTGGGATCAGTATATCTATTATCACTGATTTCATAGTGTTTGACCTACTTTAGTGTGCGCAACTATGGCCTCTGTGCGTGATTGTGGTGTATTGAAGTTTGGCTGATTGAGCGCCACTAGCGGCCTGCTAAATGGTAAACACGCGCCACCTGGTGATAATGTGTAGTAACATAGCGAAGCCACCTAACGTTTAGAAATTGGAGTTGATATTGTTCAGGCCTATTTGGATTCGTAACCCAACTTTCTTTTCGAGTTGCGACTCTGTATACTTGGAGTTATTTTTACTCTGTTCAGAATTGTTCCAACCAGAACTTCTGACATTTTTCGTCAATTCGTTTTTCCTCTCCGCTACCCCGCTAGGGTGCGCAACATGTCGACGTCTTCGCTCGTCCCTAATTTCCGCCTCTCGTTTCCCGTCTCCCAAATAACTATTTCCTCATTTCGTGGATGAATGTCGCCGCTCGACATATGTCGTCACCCGGGCTGGGACACCACACGGTTCGGGTCACCCTCACTTCAATAATGAAAGTGTCGAGTCGTATCTCGTGAGTGACCCGGTAACCGGGTCGGCGGCGTACGACAGATGCCGAGCAAGAAAAAAACGAACCCGGTAGAGGTCGATTTTTTTAATGCTATTTTTAAAATACTGCGTCCAATAATGCGGTCTCACAATTCACCGAGTCCCCGACAAATAATTCGATTTTCTGTGGCCTAGTTAGAACACTTCCCAGGAACAGATATATTACAAAACCAATAACAGTTTTTATTACAACAAATTGGTTCGCTTCTAGTCATGATGGATGTGTGCTTACACACTTTAGATATGATTTAATAATGCACAATATTTAGGAGTTAATGCCGTCTGCAATGCAACCAGTTAAAAATGGTATTTTACTGTTATTACATACATTTTTCTTTGGCAGTTCGCAGTTAATTTCATTAATCTGTTATGATATACGGTTAGATAAATTGTCTTTACTTCAATATTTCTTATCCTCTGTCGAGTTTTTTTAGGTTCATGCGTGGGTAAGTGCACATGAAATTAAATTATTTGCCACCAGGTGGATCAATGCTCGCTAATGCGAAAATGGCGCCGCGATTACAATATTAGTAATGGATTTTGTCATTGTCATAGCGATACATTTTTGCAAGCTTATAATCATGAAAGTGGGAGGACTCTTTAACGAAATCCAATATAATCTTGTTTCTTTTAATAATGGGAAAATATAAAAATCGATTAAAAGTCTGGCTTCTCAACCATTTCTTTGAAACTGTTCGCGTTAATTGTGTCTGGTTGCTTCGTTCCGTGTAAAAAAAAATTGCCAGTTTCGCTGAGATTGTCATAAATCTGACAAAAAAATCAATTTTATGAAGGACCCACCGTGTCCTTTTGCTGAAAGAGTTAATCAAGAGACGAGGCTCGCGATACGGTGTCTTTTTCTCAGTCGGCAGTTAGCGCAGATTGCTCTGTGCCGAATTTCACTGTAAAGGAGGCGCTGACGACACGAGAAAGGGGAGCACTTAGCATTTGTCTCCAGTCGCCAATAAAGCGATTTTGTCGGCTTACAGGGCCGCGGTTAATAAAATGTTACAAATTTATATGCAAACTAAAGTCGAACAGATAAAGGTAGCTGGCGCGATTAATCTCCGTGAAGACGGCGACGCGAGGCGAGGCGAGGAGCAAACGACAAAAGGAGTTCTCCTCCTTCAGCCCGCGACGAGTCTAATGCCCGGCGCACATTGTCGAGATGAGCTGTACGAAATCGCTTCATAATGCGTGTGTTTCAATGGAAGAAACTGTACAGAAGTGGCATTTTAATTGTAAGGTGTTAAGGAATACAGTGGGGTTCAATTCCCGGCAGACACCTTTATAGTTTTTCGGGTGAGAGAAATTCTTACGTGCGTCTTTCTTGGATATGGAAGTAAATATAAATAAAGCCTTGATATCCCTACCTAGGCGGCAACCTAAGCTAGGCATGATTACTAGGTTACTACCGGGTTAGGTTGGAAACGCTGATGAATGAACCTTCTTTTTTAATTTTTTTAATTCGCTTGATGGAACAATTCCGAGAATTTCCTTCGCACGCTTTCTTTCAGAGCGGAAATATAACGTGACCCGTGTATGTACGATATCAGAACACGTTAAAGATTCCTACCTAGGTCAGACCTGGGCTAGGCATTGGGGTGCCTGGGTGGATTTTAGGGGGAACACCATCACCGGTGGGCCTCCTTAAGAGGCATCATTTTTAGTGCGTTATCAGTTGCGTTTTAGTGCACGTGAGGCACACAGCACCACAGCTCAATCGGGCCGATGTGCGCCAGGCTTGACGCTGGAGATTCTGCCAGTGACGACAGTAGCTTTTCTGCCAAACATCTCCTCGCTCCATCATGCTCGGCGTTGTCCCATTTATAATATGTGTATATGTGTGGATGCACGGTTATGCGGGGGCGACGATTTTCGCAGCTTCAGCAAATGAATGACGCACGAGTAAATGGCTTATTATTGTTATTATTATTATTATTGTGACTGTGTCTGTGCGCCGGTGCCCTAGCAATCAGTTTGCAGTCCATGGAGACTGGTGCGACAGCGCCGCGCGCGGGGAACAACTGAACTATGTCAGTGGGATTTGTTTCTAGGATACCGGGATAACGATTCGAATAAGAAACCGGGGAATATTCTCGTATGCTGAAAACTGTCGTGATATTGCAATCTGAGTGGCCAACATAATATCGACTACTTATAGAAATAATATGAAACTTTTAAAAACCGTCAACGTTGAGGATGTCTTTTGATGTTGGTTTCAGGACATTGCTGTAAGAAAGACGACTGGAATAATTAATTGGAATGATTGATTTTGGATTTTGTGTTATACATTTCGTTCAACGCTAATCTGGGTGTACAATGATGTACTTTAATTCTCTTTAAAATTTGAATCAGACTCTCTGAATCACTGGAGTTCAGAAATGGTTTAATTACTCGTTTTCAGAAAAGCAAATTCTTATTTCGTGACGCAAAATAAGACACTTCTATATCTGATGATGCATTTTAAGGGGGGGGGGTTTGGGGAATGTGGGTTTTCGCTGGTTCAAAAATGAGAACCACCCTAGGACACAATAGAGTATATGTAAGCCGGAATCGTTCTCTATATCCCGATAGATACTGATGCCCCGTTGCCCCCTCTCCCCAACACACCCTATATCTTTTCTGGAGCACGAATTGAGTGAGAGGCGGGATGTGTCGGGACGTGTTGTGTGGAGGGGATATGGAGGGGGGGGGGTAAAGAAATGTAGACCAACAAAACTGAATCGACGTTAGGTTTTTCATGCACGCTTACGTAAGATCGGGTTGCACTCTCTTTTCAAAATAACCCCAGGGGTTTCACTCAAATTCTGAATACCAGCCCGGAGTTTTCGGTCCACCATCGGAAAAAAATATCTAATCGATTGGCAACCCGGTCTGCGAATGCGATGGGTGGTGGGTGCCACCCGTCTCCCCTTCTTTGGCGTCAGGACAGCCACCCCCTTCCCCCAGACACCACCCAACCCCTCCCTCTAACACCATTATCTTTTTGCTACCTCGACTGTGAAATGAGATTCTCTTTATGACGATAAACTTGCAAAATCGTCGCTCCACCGAAATGCTTTTCCCCGAGCCCACCCGTCACCCATTCCCTCCAGTTTTCGCCTTCACCTATATCTTCCTTAGACCCCTTTTGTGTTTTTTAATGGTAGACGCACTCTGGGTCGCCGAGGTGTCGCTGCGATCACCGTCTTCGGGACAATGGAGGTGATTGGAGAGGGCGTGGTCATCGCGATCCAAAAAATCATTTAGGGCTGAATTTCGACATTTTAAGCGCTTAACACCTGGAATTTTGCGGCTAGGTTGCTTACCAATGTGAAACGAATTTAGTTACCGTATTCTAGGACTAAGATAGCCGATTTTTATCAATTTTTCGGGATAAGGTATCCCGGGAATTTCAAGTGACGATGAGGTTTGATGACCAACTCAGAATCTAAACAGCCTGTCCCCGTATCTTCTTCGGGGAGCACTTTTAAAGGACGCCGTCTTAGATGAAATATTTTTGTAGTCGTTGGTAGGTCTACGGATGATGTACTACATCACTTTGCGCATAGCCAGCTTCGGTGGTGCTACACAAACGCCGGCAGTGGCTTTATGCGGGAGAGAGCACGTAGCCTTGGAGCGTAAAAAATATTATTGTCCATGCATAACACAATAAAGAAGCGGGTGGTGGCAGGTTGAGGAGGGGGGGGGGTGGCCCGTCCTAGTGACGTGTGGGTGGAGGGAGAGTGTGGGGCGTCACGCGAAAGAGATGAATAAAAGGCCAGGGCCTGCGAAGTAACCAAATGCGAGGCAATGGCCCGGGCGCGCCGCGCTGGTAACGATTTTGGAAAGCCGAGCGAAAACTGTTTCTGGAAATGCCACGGTCCTGCTTTTTCCGTGCAACGACGAGAATTATTCCCACGTAGATCTGTCTTATTCCGGGTTTTCGTGTTCTGGGATTCGAGTCGAGTTTTTGGCGGACGCGGCCGGCCGATTTTAACGATCCCATTCAAATTTGTAGGAGTCGCGCGCGGATGCCCGTTCTGCTTCCCCCTTGTTATTACCGGTCGTTAAATATCTAGACGGATAAAAATATATAAAAATTGTACGCCGCCGCCACTCTGCGTGCTTCGGGGAAATATTTTTAAATGCCAAAATGATTCAGCAATTTGACATTTTTTATTATTATGAAGAGGTTTGAAGAGCTCATTAGCAATCTGCTTCCACTTAATTTCAACGCTGATGAATACTTTTCACAACTCACGTCCTCGACAATCCGTGTTGAACGTTATTTCCTTTACCCAGTGTTCCTATATACTGTGATGGATGACGTGCTCAGAGATGAATGTAATTATAGTATAAATGTTTCTCACACTTTGTTTGGTTCGACCGACTCATTGTGTTATATTTTCTACATCTTTTGACAGGAAATTATTGCATACGTGAGCAATTTATAACGTCTAAAAAATAATTAAATTATATTTGGCATGCAATTATAATTGTGGAATAGATGTTTCTCTCATTCGCTGTGTGCACTGCCACTGTTGTACTATATCTATTTCTTTTGACAGGAAATTACCGTTTACGCTAACGTATTAAATTTAATTTGACACTTAACCTATCGACTAGATGACTTATTTTAATAATTTTGACAAGATTATACTTCGATCTTTTACGATACGATATGATAACGATACGAATTTAAAGATTTATGATCAAATGAATTTTAAGATTAAAAGCAAGATCATCTTAAAAATACGGTTATTACTTGATAAACTTCATTCCCATCCGTTGCACTTGTCATCGAATGCCTAATACAGAGTTGGCGGCTATACAAATTACTGTGATTTGGCACTTTCCGTTGTCGAGGTTGGCACACCTGTCGCCCGAACGTGTACATACCGGATGACTGAGGCGGAAAGTGCTCTTCGCTGCTTACATATTCCTCAAGCTACTCTCGTAACTCGTCACCACCCCCTCCTCCCCCAATCTCCCCCGCAGTCCTCTCCACCCCCATTGTGTTTGTGTAACCCAAAATGAACGACTCCGTAGATTTAAATTGCCAGAAACTGGAATCTCCTTCGTCTTAAGACTAAAAGTAAACAACGTGTGTGTGCGGGGAAAAGCGGGCGAACCCCGGCAGCGCGCCTCGGGCAAAATTAGACGCGATGGAGAATGAGAGATGAGATGACGAAGAAGGGTAGGAGATGTAAGGGGGTGGGGTGGTATTAGACGCGCGGGTAAGTGGGCGCAGGTGAGCTCAACACGAAATTGCGAAGGGGAACCTGACGATGGTTTCCGGTCCGGCCGTGATGGTATTGCGCGAGCCTCTGTTGTTCTGATTTGCACCAGCCCAGTTCTTCCTCTGAGGTGCTCGGCACTTACGAGGTCGATGTGAAGACGTGTTCTCTTGAATGGCCCCGTGTTTTTTTTTTCTTCCTTTTCTTGTATTTATCTATGTTTTGAGTTTGTTTTTCTTTCTCGTTTCAGTTGTCCATTTGTCTACAATTTGTTTTGGCACAATCTATTCCTCTTGGGGTAAGTTTCTGACAAAAAGCCTAGGAGCAATTGCGATAATCGCAACGACAAAATTCCCTTGCCGGCCGACGTTGATGCCACTGACACAATATTATTTCGTGAGCGCTACAGTACTGTATATAAAATGTATTGAGAGGACCAAAAATTCGAATCACCTTAAACAAAATTATGTGTTATGTAACTACGTGTATTAATACTTTAAAAGAAAAACATTATGCGCATTGCGCTCCACTATAAAAGGGACAACCTTTATTTTGAGATTATTTTATCTGCAGTGGGTGATAATCGAACGTTTATGATGCTCGTGAGATGCTTATTATGTTTGTGCGATCATTTAAAAACGTTGTAAAGGTACTTGATTGATATAACTAGTCTGTAAAGTCTTATTGCCCGATTAAGGTTTTACGTCATTGCAGGCATCCTTAACCCAATATAGCGCAAACCCGTTAATAAAATGTTTGATAAGAAGGTTCACCGTTGATTGAACATCTTTAAAAAATCGCAGGGTAGGCGATCTCGCAAATTTTGTCTAACCTAGGCTACCTAGCTAGGAAAGGAATCTTTAACGTCCCGATATCGTGTAGGTACGGGTCATGATTTTATTTCTATTCCGAAAGAAGGCGTGCGAAGGAATTTCTCTCGTCAAAAACATTCCGAAGGTGTCGGCCGGAATCGAAACCGCGATCACTGGCCACGAGGAAAACACCCTATCCTCTCGACACCTCACCGTTGTCCTACTTTGCAAGCTGCCGGATATGAATAGTGTGTTGCGAGCTGAGTTAGTTGGTCGCGAACACTAAGCAAGATGCGAAGCTAAATAGAACACGACAACGAAGTCCCTGCCGGCGTTCCTTTAGGTTCAATTGCCAGCACTTTGGATGCGCAGCTTTCTCCTTTCGTTGTGTTTAGTCGCCGTGTTACTCGTGACAAAGATTTATAAAGTAGTTGAAATGTTGTTGCGATGCTCACTTATCTGGGAGAAATGATGATGATGATGATGACGTGTGCGCGCGCGCTGACAATAACTCTACGTGTCACCGTCTTCCTCACTCTCTCGATACAACTTCGTAAATTTCGCTTTCCCCTGCTGCTTCATGTCTGCTCCCCCGGTAATCAGGTTTCGGAATGGAGTGGTGTGTGTGGGTGGGAAATGGAAACACGGATTTCAAGCACAAAATATATGCAGTCACTTCTGTTGGCCGCTAGTCAACGACGTCTAATTTGGCTCAGGATACCGTTGATCGGGGAGTCACGGAAACTGGCAGTTGCCCGGGCTCTTCGATCATCCAATCCTCACTAATGTACGAGTACGTGTACATGTATTGTTCTACATTGTAGTACTGTAGAATTATTTTATTTTGACTTTGATTTCTCCGCACTGTAATTAAAACCACTTCAAGAAGATTCTGTTCAAGAGCTCTATTGTTGTACTCGTGTGAGGGACGTATTTTCACTGGTGCCCCGGGATCGAATAGACGAGAGCCCGCGCCGGGAATCGAACCGTTGTACCGACTGGGCTGTGCCGGGGTCGGCTGAATTTTTGAGTGATCTGCGCTTTTACAATTACAAATTCAAATTTTACCCGCAAACAGCCCCCAAGAAAGGGGCCTATGGCGGGAGTAGAAAGACCAGTTGGTGACTTGAATGGAATTATTTTAAAAGGCTCTGGATTTGAGGCTCTGTCAGGCCATTCCACTGTCTACACACTCTAGGGAAATAAGAATTAAAATATGACGCAGATGTACATTGAAGCTCGTTCACCATTCTAGTGTGGCCCCTTCTCCTACTAGCTTGAAGATGTGTTTGGCCTAGTTTTTGGACTAATTTGGTTTCCATTTTTGTGCGTAAGTATAAGTTCTCGTTTTGTGTGTCAGATGAAGTGACTCAGTGATAGGTCTGTATTTCTCGAAAAAAAAATTCTATCAAAAAAAAAAATCTTTATTTATCTTTATTTATCTTTATTCAGATTCAAACACAGTTAAGGCCTAGTTACACTGGCTAACATACATCTTCCAAGTAGACTAAGCAAGGTGCGTTTAGACATTGAACTCGTTCGTGCTTTCATAAAAAAAACACGAAGCGTTCTCGAATGACAATTGGTCTATCTCAATTGTGCTCAAGATTATGAATTGTGATTGAGAGGGTATGTTCACTTTTAATGATATTCGAGCACATGATTTGTATAGCTCACGATGGACACGATATCAAAGGACAATTTGCCCCAATCTCAAGCACAATCGAAATCTCTCGCGCAACTTGCTTACAGTGTAATTAAGACGAATGAAATAATATTTTCTGTGTAGTTTTTTTTTGTGACTTTTCTTTCAAAGTCCTGTTTATGCCGACCTGATGTTGTTAAGCGACGGTATAATGAAATTATCAAATTAAAAAATACAGCTGGAGACAGCCAGACTGGAAACACTTGCCCGATCTGCGAGCAAGTTGTTTAAGTAGGTGAACTTCGTAAATCATAGGAAAGATGTATTTGTTTATATACATTTTTTGTGTGCTACGCCAACCGCAATTAAGAGACGAAGCCCTGCAGCGACATTGCGACTACATCGAAAATTGGCCCACAATATGTTCTCATCCCGTTGGCGAAAAATACGTTCTTGCGCGCGCGTCATCAGCGTTTTGCCAAATATTGGTGCAGCATGGGGTGATGCGTGTTCGCTCTATGAGGGGGGGGGAGGGGGGGGGGAGAAAAATATACTGACGTGTTTCCCCGATAATTACTATAGACGTGTGCCACCATGTATAACCCCACCTCCCCATCCCGATCCACCTTTCTCTTCTTTAACCCCTCGCGTGTGCCCTGGAGCGGATTGATGCCCGACGCATAAACATTAACCGAAGTGCGATCTATAAAAAGAAAAAAGAAATCCGTTTGCACTTTTAATTTGCGAGTCTCTCCGAAGGCGACAGTCGCAGACACGGAAAATAGCTATTGGCATTAAACACTGTGCGGTTTTCTCGTCTCTCTCTCTAAGTCTCTCGCTTGGTCGTGCTTTCGAAGTAGCGTTCCTAGATTAATTAAAACATCCTTTCGTCTTACCTATTTTCTTAGAGTTTTCCTTCCCCACTGTCAACCACCACCGCCTTCCACTTCCTTCGACATCGTGCTAGGTGGTGTACGTACGTCGAATACAAGACTTTCAAAAAAATATGATTCTTTCATATATATCGTTGATGGTTGCAATATACATTTTTTTTTCCTTTTCGTTCTATCTCACTGGCGTTTTGGAAAGAGAGTCGTTGGCGCGGAACAACCGCAAATATACAATTCTCGCGCGACGGAATAAAAGGAAATCCGCGAAAGAAATAATAATCGACAAAAATATCTGTGAGATTTGATTGTACAGGGTAGCTCACAAAAGATGTTTAACACTCCATATTTCTGCTGGATTGTGCGGTAATCGTTAGTAGTTACATGGAAATGCAGAAATTTTTACAATAATCGTTTTGTTCGATCGATTGTTATTGAATTTCAAGTAAATTTACCCTCATTTGGCCTCATATGATCTAATGAATTCCAATATGAGGTTTCGTCTATTTTTATTTTTTATTTCATACTTAAGAAATAATCCGGTTTCGTCCGGTTGTCCCCGTCATGGCAGCAAAAGGATTTTAAATCTATTTTACAATCCTGAAAGTGTGTAATCTTTTTTTAATTTTTCTCTTTTAAGATGTCAGGTCTTGGTGTTTACTTACAAATGGCTTAACGTGGAATTGAATAGCATTTCAGCTGTAGTGAGTTCCTCAAATTTGTAGTCGAGTGCAAGTAATTTCAGATCTCGATTTTTCGTATTTCTCGAGATATCGGTCGTTGAAGTTTTAAGCATCTTGAAAATGTGCTAGTATAAATAACCAAATCTCAGAAACTTCCAAAGCCATTGTCGAGCAGCTATTTTGAAATAAAATTCGATATTCGTTTATCTGTTTTTGGCTCAAGATGCAATCGTAGACCGGCGAAATAATAATTTTTCACAAGTGTCCTTTCTGTAAAAGGCCATTTCCTTAGTTGTTAGTTTCGCTTTATCGCTTCTAGGCCATAAGCTCCTATCTTTTCGTCGATACTACTCTGCACTGCGGATTTTTTTATATCGTAACCGCCTTTCTTCGGCAGCTATGATCCGAGCTCGCCCCTTTTTACGATTTTGTCAGAAGTGTGAATGAAGAGGCCATTTTTTCCTACCAATTGTTATTTCTTATCGATTGTCGTTACATCGGCACCGAAACCATCGTTTACTTATCGACCATCTTAACTTTTCTTTTTATTGATAAAAGAAAAATCGTAAACCGATATTTCTCGGATAGCCCTCGCCACGTCTTTTATCTCCCTCTTTTACAAAGTTCGAATCGCCCGCGGACCTCCCTATTTCAACTCAACTCTACGCATTCGTTATTCGTTATGTATGGGGCTGCTGTATCCTACTGAGACCCATGTCGAAAAGTGCATTACTTCCTGGGTGGCCGATTTCTTATGCTTATGCCGACTAATCTGCATCGAACGCCCGGCATTTTTTTTTCGTTCTCCAAGTTACTCGTACGTGTGTAAACGGGGGGGTTCAGGAGTATTTAGGTGGTTGGGGGTGAACTATATTTCATACCCATCGCATCAACTTCTTTCATCCTTTCTGGAACAAATTTGCATATTGCTTTCGACGGACTAATTTACCGTCATCACGTGGAAGTATAATTCCACCGCCAGAAAATGAAATGAAAAACGAGCCCGCGCTCATCTGAATTACTGGAGTCAGGCGATTCCCAACTGACAGACCGCTCTTTTACATGAAACACGAGTGCCTACAAATTTTTATCAGGTAAATTACATTCTGGAAAAGTAAGATACAATATATGAATTTGATTTTGAAAGTTATTTAACTTTGGAGGTCAATCAATCTTATGCGACGATTGCGTTTTTTTGTTAACTGATTGTGCACTCCTAGCTCGTAAAAGCCCCATTTACACTTGTGGTCATTTCACTTTTTCATTCATCTAATTGTCATTTGGGTTTGGTGAATTAGAAATATTCAGCGTAGTCGTTAGAGATCATGACATTTTCGTGGAGCAGACCGCAACATGGTTGATCTCTAGTGCAAATGGGGCAATATAAATTCTTTCATGGTTACGAATTTCGTTTTTTACGTCATGGAATGGACTTTTGTTTATTCTTTATTCAATGTACAATGTACAAACTCACTTGCGTGGTGTACCTAAAAATATGCCGATTTATTGAAGCAAAACGCGAAATGCTTCACGGTGTAAATGGTCCTCAGGATTGACCCTCGACAGTCGATCAACAGCATTCCCAAACAATCAAGAAACCCCAGACCCTAGACGCGTTTTCCTGACATTTTTCACCGGATCGTTCACACGCCTTTTTCTAATTTATGACATTCATTAGTCGACTTTTTCTATTAGCGAAGAAGGCGGGTGGAAAAAATTTGGGAACCACCGCGACACATCCCATTTGCGTGATTGGATTTAAAAGTTTGGTGGGTGAAAAAGAAGTGTTATTCCCGCCTTCTCCACACTCTCGATTCAATCTCATGCTAGACGCGCCTAATCCCATCCGTTTCGTCTTCAGGCCCCGAGCATCTGATCGGTTACGTGCCAACATGTCCCGCGCACGCGCACACGCGCACATTCGGATCTGCCATATTGGATTCCCCCCGATACTAAGCCGAACGAATTACAGGACACCCCCTCCCCTTCCCCCTCTCCACCCCCACGCAAACAGCACCTGAATTCACCTACTTCTCGCTCTGACGTAAACATGCCGACTCAGCCGAATATTAGCATTTGTGTCGATGTTTTCAAATTTTATCGCGGCACTGTAGTAATGCGACGTCTGGCAGCTATCCATTTTTTTATATTTTTATTTTATGTTATTGTCCCGTTGCGGTGAACTGGGCGATTGCAGCGCTGGCCCCATTCGCCCGACATCAGATAATTTATTTATTTTTTGACCGAGGATGCTGTAAATATTTCTAAGCGCGACGCGACGCTTCACCGTGACTTTATGGTTATTGTGTGGTCAGCATTATGTTAGTTATTTTGTTTTAAATGTGACCACCCTGTTTGAGGGAGGGCGGATAAAGTGTCATTTTAATCTTTTTATCTATTTCCGATTTTTCTTCAAAGGAGACTTTATTTTTTAAACACATATGTGTTTGTATTAGAGATTGCACTTTGAATAGATTGGTTATTTAACCACCGAGACATCGCACTTATCTCTCCCATTCCATCTGCCCGCAATGTTATCTCATCTACCAAATATTAAATCGTCATAAGTGTTGGTGGCGCTACCTTCCTCTGCATTCGCACATCGAGAGTACCGATGTCGTTGTCTTCGTCTGTAGTCGATATGACGATGGAGCAAAGTGGGGGTGGAGAGAGGAAGGTGTCGAGAATATTCCCACCCGCCCAATTTGTTTCACGAGTCCTCTCCAAAACCATCCCTATTCTTCCATCGGCGGGAGCGCCGTCATCTATACATATTCCCTGTTAATTGCCCGTTTCCCAGGGGCCCGTTGGGGCGCGTCGACGATGGCTAGATAGCTCGCATCAACAACAATCTTCTCTCACCTTGACGCGGAACAGCCCCACCTATGCGTGACTGCCAAATGCGTAGATGGTGCTGCCTCTAGCGACGCTATTATGCACCGAAATACAGAAGTCACGTCAGTTACTTTGATTCTTTTAATTTTTGTCTTGCCTACAGTTACTGTAATGTTTTTTTAATTATGTTTTTTATCGTTCCATCAGCCGCGGCTGATTGGTTGACTCAGCTCGTGGTCACAGTGCGGCTGATCTGGGCTCACTCTATTGCATACATCAGGCTCACATCCTTTACAGCATTGAGCCGCAATATCTGGGTTCGAATTCCCGTCCGGCTTGTAATTTAGTATCTGGAATTATTTGTACGGTTAATATCGAATTTCGGTTCTGGTAGGAATTCTTCCTAATCATTTTGATGGTCTCGGTGGAGCAATGTCGAGCTGTTATTCCCGTAATCGCGGGTTCGATTCCCGACCGAGACCTCTGGAATTTTTCGGGCGAGAGAAATTCCTACTCTCGTCTTCCTTTGGAATGGAAGTAAAGCCGTGGGACCCGTGCCTGTACGATTTCAGGTACACGTTGAAGATCCCTACCTAGGTAGCTTATACTAAGCCTGGGCTAGGCATAATGACCAGAGTAGGGTTTCTCGACAAACTCCGCCAGCGAACAAAAATGTTCGTCGCTCTGTGATTGGCTGATTTGGTGA
>JAQGBY010005268.1:0-14956 GCA_034698785.1 Mycogona germanica | reverse complement strand
TAGTCTCAACTCTCTTAAGGAGTACATCCAGGAACCCTACCTCGCACCGACCCCCAACGTCCTCTATCCACCCCCGCCCCATTCCACTCCATTCATGCAGCTCCACGTTTTCCACAAACGAAATGGCGGGGCACCGCGAGCGAGGGAGCGCGCCGCGCGGTGAACAGATTTATGGCGCACCCATAAAAATGCAACCAGATTGCGCGGGGGGTGTGGGCTCGCGCACCATTCTCAATGAAGTGCATTAGTTCCGACCCTGGACGCGTTTCACCCGCCGTTCTGCCCCACATATACACAATGTGTATCACTCTTCGCCACCTCCCCCACCCACCACTCCTCCGTCCCGCCCTATTCGCCAACTACGCTACATTGGTTACGTCAAAGCAAATTACAGTAGGCATTGAAAGGAGTTACACACACACACACTCACGTACAGAGAAAGAGAGGATGAAAATTAAATTCGGTTGATGCGAAACAATGCGCATTATCCGATGCGCAAAAAGGTAAATTGGGGATCCCGGCCCTGCACCGGTACACGACTTTTGTACTGGAATTTCACAACGCTGGCCCATCAAATTGATATGAAAAACTTTCTTGAAGAGGTTTACAAGCTTCCTAGCCTCAAAGGCCCCCAGGGGACGACCTGGTAATTATAGCCTAACTTGGGCTGCCTAGGTAAGGAATACCTAACCTCTTGATATCATAAAAGCACTGGTATCATTTTACCTCCATTCCGACAGATAAGGCCCGCAATGGAATTTCTCTCGACCAAATAATTCCGAAGGTGTGAACCGGGATTGAACCCGCGCTCCGGTAACGCTTACCACTGCGTCCCTCGACATCTTTTCAAATAAACACAACCTTCGACTTTACGACAAATACAACCTTCGACTTATGACAGCAAGAATATATTACGGTAGATTGTCTCTGGGAGCATCACCATTGAGATGCTTTTATTCTTTATTTTCTTTAAAGAATTTTAAATTCTGATAGCATCGAGAATCAGTTTCTAAATGTGCAAAATGTCAAAGTTGAATTTGATTCAGTTCGCTTTAGTGAACCAATTTCTGAATTTAATTACATGTACACATGGCAAACTTCCTGAGTGTACTCAAACGGTGATTCATTTAGATAAATCAGATTTGTTCGTCATAGATCCATCTATTCTTGACCGCATTTATTGTAATCGATATTACTGAACTATAATTGTATTGCGTTTATTAAACTTAGGCACGCATGGACAGTGTGATCTTAAACATTATGTGAAATGTTCTTTAATCAGTATTAGTGCAGAATTAGTGCTTGGAACAAGTCGATTCCTCACATTTGTCAATCAAACGAGCAATTTACCCTCACCGGATGCAGTGGCTTTAGTCAACAGTCTAAAACATTCATGGAAGAGGATGTTAAAAGGCTTTCTGGAAATTGATTCTAATATCCTCGATGGATAAACTGAAACTAGCACATCTATTTGCCTGGAACACACATACACACGAGTACATAATAATGGGATACACTTAAGATTTATTGTCGGGCCACAAGGCTCCACGTTGCACAAATGAAAATAGTCTCGTTGCTCGTACATCACGAAACCATTGCGAGAGAAAAATAATGGTCTTGTCACTGGCCCTGGGCGCCCGGCACGATCGCGAGCATATTAAAGGCAAACGATAGCAGTTTATTGCTCACTGCAGACTCAAGTCGCTCAATTACGCGCCAAACACGGCCCAGTCGCCTGGCATCGCTGCGCCAAAGGTCTTTTCTTAACCCCTCATTCCCACCTTACCCCCTTCTCTCCAGTCCCACTCCGTTCACACACGTCGGGCAAAGACGGGCCAATACGAAAACCTCGTTGATTCGAACCCAACACATTCAGGGCACATCATTAGGGAAGTGAAACGGTCGCCTTGGGAGACATTGGTCGTTTTAGTAAAACGTGAAGGCAGCCAAAATGTCTCGACAGAAAAAAAAAATACATGTCATTCGGGCTCCATTCGTTTTCTCCATATCGTTCATTCGGGTTACAGTTTAACGTGAATGTTTCCGAACGATTTTTCTTTCGCAGGTGCGCGCTCCTATGTCAATACCTAGCAGTGAAAACCCCTGCGATTAATTTTGACCTAATTGAACCGGCTCTGCGAATACCAATACACTTTCTACAAATCAAATACAGAATGTTCCCGTTCGTACGCACATACATTAACCAATATTGCAAAACGTTTCCAATAGAAAGCTTGTTTCCACTGTTAGGTGTGCGATACACTATATCATAAAATATTCTTAAGAAATGTTTCAGGTGTTTCACACTAATGCCATATTGTGAGCATCTAATAAATACCTAATCAGATACATTATCCTTCTCTGTGTGCGGATCAGAGAGACGTGGCTCGTAGGTTCTCAGCTGAAGTCCGTTGGACAGATGGTGCTTAGAAAAACGTGGAAAGTTACGAAAACCGAAATGAGAAGATGACAATTTAGTAACTAGTGTAATGTTATGTTGTGTAATTATTGGAAAACACAGATGATTTAATAGTTTATCGCGCGTTTAAAACCTCACTTCAGATTCCGTGAGATGGCGCCCGCCCTGGCCGTATCAGCACGTACTCTTCATATCGCGATCATCCATAAACTATAAATATTCGGCGGGATTATTTGACGGGCAAGCGATCCGAGAGCGTAGGGGGGAGGAGGAGGGAAAGGGAGAGAGTGAGAGAATGAGAGAGAGAGAGAGAGAGCACGGCAGCTCTGCGTGACACAAATGAGCGACAGATAGGCGGCCAACATAATAAAAAGTGAACTGACATGTGCCACGCTCACACACACATACAACGTAACTGCATCGTTCCGCGATCATTGCGAAACTTTGACGTGGTCGTCGGCCCAGAGGCACGCCGGTGGCCCGATCAAAAATAAGGGAGGCGTACTGCTCTCACGTCACATAGTGATGGCCACATTGGTAAAAGAAAACTGTGGTTTCGTTTTATCGCGCATCGATTCCTCAATCGACTTCGAGATAAAGAGCTGGCCACTGGTATCGCGAGAATCGCGATGTGTAGTCGTATAGTATTAAATTTCAGCTATTGACAGGACGATGTTACACATATGTCACGTTGGACTTCAGGCACCGCTGCAGAATCCTTGGCAACTCAATCATATTTATTAATCTATCTTATTGAAAATATTAATGACATTATACGATTCGTCGTAGCGCAGTTGGTTTAACGGCTGACTGTGGTTCGGCGGTCCCGGAGCGGGCTCTCGATTATTCGATCCCGGGGTATTAGTAAAAATGTGCCCCCTCGTATAAGTGCCTTAGCATCGAGAGTGGTACATAAACTCCTGTTGTAATATTAAAGTGAATTAAAAAAACAAAAAAAAACACATTTGAAACTAAAAATCGATCTTGCACTTACTAGAACAAAAACTGGAACCGTTCCAATTTTAATATAAGAATTATTTTTATTTAGCTAAATTTTCAGTTAATTAAAAAAAATGTCTTACTACTGGCAGGGCAAACAACTTAAAACTTATTAAGTTTTCAGCAACAACATTTCATCAATTTTTAATAATTGTAATAATCGAAGTGTTACAAATGAATTATGAATAAAAAGCAAAATAAGAACTTTAAACGTGGTAATGATAATTGAAACTGACCAAATTCTACAGATATTCATTATTATTTTAATATTCCAATCACTGTAGTCGCTGCAATACAGTATTTGCGTTTCTGTGCCCCTCTTGGTGCTACAAAAGTAAATAAGGGGCACGTCCAGTACACCGGGATCGAAATTTTCGAAATCCCGCGCCGGGAATCAAACCCGGGACCGCCAAGCCACAGTCAATCACATTGGCGATGTGGCTAATACGAGAAGTCAGGAACATCATTAATAAATAACTTAAGCTACAGTAGAAAATGGCATACAATTTTTTTTTTTTAATTTTTTTTAAAAACTCCTCATTCTTTACGAATGAGGAGGATACCGACCACCCCCAAACATGGACTAATCCGTAAGCTATTTGGGGGTGGTCTCTTTAATTAACAATATAATTATTGTGGAGAGGAGGAGCTCAGCAGAGAGGAAAGGGAAGGCACGAAATCATGTTGGCTTTCCTGCAATACAGTGCAGGCAGTGATTGCTTGCTTACCCGGGTGCTCTTGTCGCCATTGAACGGAATATATGATCTGTCACGGTGATGACTACTGCAAAGCATCGCTGTGACTATCCCCGTGATTCGAAGTTCATAGGTCAGCATTTGCTGGCGTTGTGTTTACAGAGTAGACTCTTACTTCAGAAATATGCGATAACCCTGTACAAGACATTGAATACCATCTGACTAGGTAGAGCATTTTTGTTAGACGCACCCCGGCTGTAACAAATTGAGATTGGCTAGTGACAGCCAAGAATTACCTATCTCGTTCCGTGCATGTTGCGTCTATATCAAAGCACACGCGTGACAAGGAAATAATGCCGCAACTCATTATTCGTGCATATTCGAGATAAATTATTCAATTCAGCCCACTTTCGCTATTAGTGACCATGAAATAAAGAAATCATAAACTACAATTTGCATTGACTAAATGATTAATACCGGCAACAAACGAGGCTAATAATGCCCCATTTACAATCGTGCCTGCACATTTTGGACGCCATCAAAGTTGATCATAATGAAACTTAAATGCACGCAATTGGCTCTATTCCAAGATGCTCGCTTCCTTTACTGGACGAAACAGCTTGGAGCCATCCTCCCATTCGATAATCTTGATTGGAAATCTAAAATGTACAGACTATTGGGTTTGATCGTGCTGCGGTACCGTATTGCAGCAATATGATACTGTTAACGATTCCGTCAAGAACAAATTAACCCATCACCATAAAGAATAATGGCCCAGCTAATGGAGAATCTTTGTTGAATAAATTTTTGGTTGGTTGCCCTATTAATAAACGGATGCATTAGAGTGAATTTAGTTGTTTAGCATTTCTCAAGTTATTTCGATACACCTATTGTTTTTTTAAATAATCGATTGTTTCACAAGGAAAGTGACAGGCAAGGATTAAAACATTGATTCACCTAAATAATTAATTTCAGCTGGCGATTGTATTTTTCTATTAACAAAAAACTGCCAATTCACTCGAATTTCACCTTGTTTTACTTTGAATAAGGAACATTTGCTTTGGTTGGTCAATTGATTAGCATGCAAATTAACTCCTGCATTTTCTGCGCGGATGCCCAGTGAACAAACCAACAGTTTTTTGTGAAGAATAGGGGCGAGTTCACCTCGGGTCCAGACGAGGAATATCCTCGCGCAGTTTTCTCATTACGTGACATCAGTGGAAAATCAATTACGACAAAACAAACATCCGACAAATATGCCGAGCCGTTTGTGTGTGTGTGTATGTGAGTGGGTGAGCATGCGAGTGACGCGCCGCTGGCAAAGATATGTCGAGGGCCGGGGAAACGGAAGAATGGGCATTAACTTGCATTATTTCGGGAAGTCCAAAAACACAATGTTCTTCCGCTGCAGCTGTTGGCGTTCCTCGAAAAGCCGTCGCTGCCAGCCCCGGACCAATTAGCTGCGTCATATTGTCGTCGCGTTAAATCCGAAACGACAAAAAGTCAAAATACAAACTGTACAATCTCAGCATGGGGGAAGGAACCACATGAGACTTGGCGCAAAATGGGAGAAAATACGCTAAGCTGCACACTTAAATGATTACTAAATGGACATGCCACATCAATAATAATAAAAAAACAGTAGGTAATGATCATCGCTTAGAAAAATATATAATTATTAATACTATAATGAGCTTAGTCATTACAAGAGCGCAAGCTAGAGTTTCTTCAATACAAAACAAAAATTTAACTCATAAAATATCATTTATGATAATTCATAAATAGCATAATATTAGTGCAATAGCATAAATTCAAACGGTTGAATCATCGTAGCGCTGCAGCAACTTTTCTAGAATAGATTAAACTCACCCACTAAACAATCATTTGTTTGAAATGTTACGCTCACGACCAATTTCAAATCCATGCAGTTTTACTTGTTTTGGAAAGTTAGGAAAGCTGATAAATATTTTTCTTTACGAGCGTATTAACATATTTTTTAATCACCGAATTAATGATTAAGGTAAACCCCTACAAAAATATTTATGTTCCTTCATTTGCTTTAAAAATTGGAATACCAAAGCTATATTTGTCGATATCAATTCTCCGTTTGAAATGTTTAGAACATGCAAGGCATACGTCAGAATCACTTAATGCCTCTCTCACCAGCAAGCCATGTATGCTGATAAAATCCCTTTTGGACAATTTGCAGACCTAGATTTCTCTTTATACCCACGTACGGTTCAGCACATCTAGCCATCAAACTGGCCCTTTGTCTTTCTATGCAAACCACCAGTCTCCATTATGGAAATGACGTTTCCAAAAGTCCATCAACACAAGGCCGACAATCCTTTGTCAATTCCCGCACGACATACCGAATGACGGCTTACTCACATATATAAATTCGCCTCCGCCGTCAACTCCTCCTCCTCTGACTACTCGAGCCCATTCAATTGAGCCGATTCCGTTTTTCTTTTGTGTTGCTCTCAGTTCCCGGCGCTCCGGCCGAAATCAAGGCCCTGGTCATGTCGTCGGACGCCGTGCTGTTGTCGTGGAGACCGCCCTCGGCGTCCAACGGAATCATCACCAAGTACACGGTCTACACCCGAAGCAACGGACAAGTAAATTCGGTAGGTATCGGGACTTTAAATTGGACAAATGTCATGTTCAAAAGTCTAACATTAAACGAATGCAAAATACCTATTGGAGAATGAAACCAGTTCAAATATTATTAATTTAATCGTTTTCATTAACATGATTGTTACATCTGTAACAATTTTCTCCCCTTAAACTTGAACTGTCTTTTGTATCTTATTAATTTAGTAAGAAATAAAGCTCAGAGCAGCCCTCTGAAATGCAATAGAATTAATATATTTAAAAATCTGATGTAATTGTCAATTTAAAGGTAAAAGTGTGGTTTATAAAAAATACGTGCCTAGTAGGGAATTAAAAAGATTAGGACTGATTTTCCATTATAGTAAAACTTGCACAGTATTATTAATATACGGTACTAACTTAATACACAAAATAGGTGAAACAATTTGCTAACAAGAACGCCTTTGAAAAACACAAGAAAACTACGGAGTGTGTTGAGATCCCATTTGCTTTTTTAGAAGTTTCTTAAGAGCTCTTTTTTATAGAAAGTCCTTTTTAACATACCCATAACAGCCTCTCTCAGGTCGATGAAACTAACAGACACTCTTAGTGAAGCAGGCATTTAACAGAGCACTCGATGTGGATTCGGCTCCTTTCAACCTGAAGTCACAAGTTTTATTTGCCACCCTCGTCACTCCACCCTTCTACTGATCGGAGCGAGGATAAGTTGCAGATTCGTCTGCGATCGTTAAGCCCGTGCCACGGCGACGAAATAGTTTATTCAGCTATTCCCGCAGGGATCCATAGACTATACCAGCCTAAAGGATAGGGAGGGAAGTGGGCGAAATTGCCGGAGAGAGAGAGAGAGAGATCACAAAGAGCGTGTACCAAGAAGTCGGTCGCCGCCAGAGTCAATAAATAAAGAGGCAAAAGCGAACGCGACGACAAACATGATAAACTATTCGTCCATGCCGTAGGGCCTCGCAGAGAAATCGGGTCTCTATCCGTGAGTTTGTTTTGCTTCAGTGTACTGATAAAGCTGCGATTATTCGACGTGGATTTTGCAAATTTTGTTCATTTTTCGTGAAATTAGGTCACGCCAATGAACATCAAGATAAATCAAAATTCGACATTGATGAGACAAATAACCATTCCGCTTGTAAGTTGCAGTGCATCCGTTACATTTTATTAATTTTAAACTTACAAAAAATATTTACTGCAATAAAAGCAATATTTTAGTTTTTTGTTGTTGTTTCCAATCAACTTTAGTCAACCGCACTACAGGCATTACGTCCCCCTCATAGTGCAAGGGGGAACGACCAGTACCCTGGGATCGAAATTTTTCGAGAGCCCGCGCCGGGAATCGAACCCGGGACCGCCGAAACCACAGTCAGTCGCTAAACCAACTGGGCTACAACGAGTTTTATTATGATATAATGTAATTGTTGAAGTAATAACAAATGCATTCTAAAAGTACTCATGACGAGAAACCTTCAACAAATTATTTGTATTCTCAGTTGAGCCCAACGTTACAAGATACAACGTTACAACGTCACACACTTTTTGTTGGCGTCTCACGAGGTTGCTAAGAAATAAATTTAAAATAGATGCACAAAGTTATCAGGAAAGCAAACTATTGCAAATTTGTTCAAACGGCTTCCAGCCATTAGCTACTATAAACGTTTGCCGGTCACCAACTATCGTGTGACTGTTTCGTCGAGTTGCGACCGCATATCGTTATTGGTTTCGATAGAGCATAACCGTGTAATAAAGCAGCGTGCTCATCTAATATCATGGGCGACTCAATCCCTGAACCCTAGTGCGCACATACAGTTCAACCCTAGTCACCACAAAAGACGGCCGCGCAAAAGCCGCATAGCTGAAGGCGATTTACGATTCATCGTCAAATGATGATATAATAATTGACCCTATGCGCGCTGCAAGACATTACTCTCGGGCTCCGGCAATATTAGTCGTGTACACGGCACGCTTAAGCAGTCATCACTCTCCCGTGCTCTAATGTGCCCTGGCAGATGTTTGGCTAAGTCTCGAAATGACACTCAATGTGCGTGCGCGCGTCAGATACGCATCTGTTGGAGCGATCCGTAGCAATGTAGGAAAATATAGGTAGTCCCAATAGGACACATTAATGCTAACTAAAGGGGGTAAATATTTCCAATTAACGTGGCAATCACACATGATTCAGATAAGGCGTCTGCCAACGTTTTATTGAGCGAGACTAGCTAATCAAAAGAACGAAAGTCGTGACGCACTGCTCACACTAAGTTCATGAATATCCTCCTAAGACACGATACAAAAATAAGTTTATATTATCATGAAATTGTTACAAAAGATGTCATTGTTTCGTGTGAAATTTTTTCGTTCTGGCAAGCATTTCAAAATGTATATAAACAAATTATTTCATTAACTGTCCTCTTGCTATAGGATACAAATAAAACTTAAAAATTAAAAATACCAATGAAATCACTTTCATTGATAACAAATAAATAGGTTGTGATGATGAGGTGAGGCAATTCAATAAAACAAATTGCAAATTTCGAATAAAATCGTATAACGATATTGAGACCATTTAAAATATTTAATTAAGGTCGATTTCCTTCAACAAACAATTATTTATTTATGCCTTAAAGTTTACGTAGGACAGAAAACCTATCTTCATATAAAATATTTTACTTCTACCTTTAGATTGAGAAATGCTAAAGTTTTGAGAGCAGACACAGTAATTATATTTATCGCTATCAACGGCAGGAATTTGATAACTTCTACTCGTTCACTGTATATACACTGTATGTGCATATTACACCAGTACGTGCGAATCAATGAGTAACGATAATTGTGATATTTGACCATTAGCTATATTTATACTGGGACAACGGTAGGGGTCAGCCACAGAGTATTGACATTCGGGCCATAATATTTGTACAGGCCTACAATATATTGACATTGAACCCATATTAAATGTATCAAATATCGATTGCACGGCACATGTTTTTCTCTCCTGCCTTCTTCCTAACTCCCTCGACACCCGATCAGAAACCCATGAGCCACACGGTGCCGCCCACGCAGCTTTACTACGAGGCCAGAGGCTTGGAGGAGGAATTTCATTACGAGTTTTGGACTACGGCATCGACCACCATCGGCGAAGGAGAAGCGACGGAAATTGTGTCGCAGTCGCCAACCTCCATAGGTAGATAAACATATCCTAAACATATGTCTGCCAACTTTTAATATGAGAGTCGTCTAGGTTTTAACCTATTGCACGTCCCATTGGGCGCGGAAAATGTTTCATGCATAAGATCGTCTCAACTATCGTCTAAGTACATATTTAACTATTAGGCATTCATTGTCTGATGACGAATTACTAACTTACAGCGACTATTTAACTAGTTATATTTCTCTATATCTTAAACAAGCTTTTTAAGAAATAAATCCTTTTACTTTGGTGTTCGTATGGGTGTATCTTGATATTATTATTGTAAACGAATACGTTATATCTTAAGAATTGCGCTGCATGGACTTTATTAAAAGAAAGCTAGAAGTAATTGCATTTTTTATGTCAGTTTATCTCTAGTTAAAAGAATCGAGAAAGAGCATATTTCGGTCAACGTCTAGACTATGCCTTGTTGTATTCTCAACTAACACTTGCAACTTTCCACTTAGTGGGGAATATATACGTGTGCGCATAGCCTTGTATCGCTAAGTAAACTTGGTACTATTTATAATCAATTTATCCAGCCTTTGATAGATGTGACATTCCGTCGAGTGAATGCCTAATGGAAGGCGACAATTTTCAATAAGTAATGTGCTGCATATTTTAGCTATTCACCGGGCGAAACGCTGACAACGCTTTTAATGTGATTAACTGATAGGCGTTTAATTGAGCAATCAACTGTAGGGCGTTAACTGATAGACCAATTTTCCTTCGAATTATCGATTTCCATTGACAGCCATTACCATGAACTATTTATTTATTGCAGCAGTTTCGAATAAATACCAAATAAATAAAATGTAGTTACAAATAAATGTTTGGCGAATTTTGGTTCAGTCAAACTATTTTTTTAAAAGTTTGAAAAAAGCAATTTGTTGAAGTGAAACAGAGAGAGAGAGAGAGTAGAGTCAAAAATTGTTTCACCCAAAAATTAATAGCAGCAATTACGAAACGCTGCCAAGCTCAAACATATATGCCGCGCATAATTGCTAAAAATGGAACAATCGTTGAAAAGTTTGGCGAATTTCAATAAGCGAAACCGGCCAACCGTGTGAATGAGGAAATACGCGGATAGCGATGGGCGCACATGCTAAAGGGAAATGCCGCTTTTACATTGGTTGTTCATAATCGTTATCCAAAAATCACATCTGGTCACGAATATTTTGATTTTGAATTTCGGTTTTAAAAGACATAGACGTAGATACAGACTCTAATTGCAAAAAGTTAAATTAAAAATTACTTCAAATGTCTTGTTTCTAAAGTCAATAATTTTTAAGTTGTGATTACAAATGGAATCTGTAAAAATATCCGTAACAGAATCTAAGAAACTTGCAATTAAATTAATATTTTATAAACGCGCGCTATTCTTAATTTCAGGCTACGTCATAACAATGGCACAAAGCAATGGTTTATAGGATTGAGATTAATTGAATTCAAATCAATGGTTGAAGGATATTTTGAATTAAGTATTATTTTACGTAGTATTTATCATAATATGCAAGGCATTTAGACAGTTATAAATTTGTAGGTTCATCATTATCTTAACAAATTGACTGGTTCTTTTCACTTAATGAGAATCTCGAACGGGTTTTTTAGTCTTAAAGAAATTTGAGAGGGTAGAAATATTCATATCGGAGAAACAATTTTACTAACTTCCATAACTCCAATGCAAAACGATCCAAGCTGAACTTAATCTGTGCAAGTTAATGTAAGAGCAACAGATCGTGGAAAACGCGAGAGGAAAAGTGGGAGAGAGAGAGAAAACGAAAATAATTATACACATGTCGGCGCCTGGCTTCGACCGCAGTTCCAAAAATGAACACCCTCCCCACCAGAACCCGGTGTTTAGGCGGCATAGGCGCGTAGGTAACCTCATGCCTAGCGATATTTTGGCCCCGAATCGAGCGCACCCACGTCCCCCGCATTCTCGCGGGGGTGAAAAGCCTGCAATTATCCATTATTAAAATCTCATCAATCCCTCTTAGAGCAGAACCGCACAAGTTTAAATTCGCATTTCGCTTAATGCCCGGGTTCAGGCTGGCGGTTGTCTCGCCGAGTTCCAATGAAACGCGGCGCGCACCATTGTTGTAAGCTTACATCAAAAATCAATAATACACTAGATTTGGTTGCAATTTTCAAAAAATAGTTAAACAGTCACTGCCTGAAATAGTGGCTGTTCAGAGTATGTATCCCTAGCTGAACGGACAACTTGATCAATGTATTAAATTTATATAATGCTGAGAACCCAACTTCATTTTGATTAGCCTTACTTGAGATATTTATTTATTTTATTTTCTGATAAAAATGCAACAGTGATTTTACAGTATTCGTTTGAATTATGCAAAATTAGTTATTGGTTGCTAGATCTGATTAGTGCATGCATGCACATGTGAATATACAATGGCTAAACCAAACATATTGAACGCACAACAGATGGGTGGATTTTTACTATTAAACAAAATTCTTTATTGGGGTAGTTAAATATTCGTTTCAGAGGCACGATTTTGGTTAACACTTGACATGATGTGTATATATAAAGCGTTCCACTTTTGGCCGAATAACGCATAGGAACAGTCGTTGTCGATTTGTCGCACCCCGACTGCAAGTTGTGCCGCAATGCCTCGGTGCTCGTGTGGTTTTGGAGTAATGCTAACGGCATGAGATAAAATCTCCACGGGGCAGCTGCTGCGGCCGGCCCAACTTGGCCAACAATAAAATTGTGAACGAGCACAATTGTCACAGATAATACCATCCGGCGAAAGGAAATTGCTCAAGGCCTTCACATTTATCAATTAGCGCAACGGGCGTTGAACGTCAGCTTTTTGAACAACTGCTAAATTCCAGCTGTGGCTTTGTCACCTGGAATTTAGTGGAATACGCTATTTTATTTTGTTTCGTGACGAAGTCGTTAATCTATGTCAACCCGTTCAAGATAAGCTGAACATGTAATAATTGTAATATTGAAATCAAATGAGACATTAATGAAATCATTAAAAAAAATTCTTCTAAGTGTTAGCTCGCCCTCAATAAACTATTCAATTATAAATCACACCCTTTAATATAATTTGAATTTAATTGTTTGGGTAATTACAAGAGGATCTCGTTATTCCAAATTAGAAAAACTACTTGGTTATTGAGTGTTGCTGATTTTCAAAAATTATTGTTTCCGGTATATGTTTTAAACAATTCGCATTAAAGTATGGGCTTTAGAAATGACTCTGTTGCTCATAGTTTGGGATTGTCCACTACTACACGGAGTTTTGTTGTGCAGGAATGTATTTTTTTTTCCTGGAGTGGAGAGATGAAACTTCGCTCTTGTGTTGTGGTATTCTGCACACTTACGCCTCCGCACGAACAAACCACTACTGAATGAGTCGTTACAGCCGACCTGCTCACCTCGAAATAAGGCAATTGATCACGAGTATAAAGGATCTAATGACGGTGCTCTGCCTTTTTTTACTTTTTGCTTGGCAGTGCCGGGCCGGATCGCATCGTTTCCCGAACGGATCGCAATTAATCGGAAAGAGGATATCCGGTTGGAATGCAGGGCAGTCGGAATACCCACGCCGGATCGCGAGTGGAGAATCAGGCAAGTAGAGAAATCGCCTTGCTCAACATCCCCTCTCACAAACAACAAGAACGACTAGCCGCTAATAGTACTCCTTCGATGAACTTTTGCGGCTATTGTAAACTTTTGTGTGTATTGTAAACGTCTAATATAGCGATTGGTCAAAAATAATGAGAATAGAACATCTTGAATGTATAATAAATAACATGTTGTGCTCGGGACAGCGCCGAACGAAAAAATACGAACAGAGTCGGCGACAAGTAATGTGTGAATCGTCATAGTTCTTGTTTTTCGTCAGTTGTAGTGTTTTTCATTTCAGTGTATTCTTATTAAATAATAATGCTGCTATTATTTATTCTAAGAGATTGTCACCGACTCTGACGAATAATGAGAGTCATTATTCGTCCGGCGCTTTCCCGGGGACAAATTGCTACTTATAATAGGTCGATTGGTCTTGAGCACAAAATGCATTTGATACTAGACATAGGCAAATCGATTGTGAAACCGAAAACAGTTTTTCAAAATCTTAATCGAAGAACGATAAGAGTTTTCAGAATTTTACTGTAAACAAGCATAACTCGTGGCCAATGATAGCATATAAAGAGAGAGAGTAACCACGGATATGACAATAGAAGATGCAATTACTTCTGCAATTTATGCGGAACGAAAATGCTTCTCAAATGCTCCGCCCACAGATCGAATTTCCAAATTCCATTTTTCCCTTTCGAAACTGCGCAAAAACAAGTTTCACTTTACAAATAATAGACAGCTTTGCATTTTTCTGACAAGCGTATCAATATTTCAAAGAAACTTAACAATGCGAAATGCAATTCTGGAGAACTTGTCAATACAGCGTTGACTGATATGTCAAAGTCAATTCTTTGAAAATGAAAACAATGACGCGCGCTAACCGGAAGAAACAAAATTCTTGAAAAGTCGATTTTCCGTTCCGTTCCAGCCGTCGAATTAAACAAAAACTACGAATATTTGAAAAGAAAAATTGCAACACCTATAAATTACATCTAGTTTGTAACTCAATTGAATTTCGGAAAGTGCAATGTTACGCCCCCAACACATATACGACAGTAGAGATCGGCTCCATTGGCATGAAATATTCAGCTATAAAAATGAATTTTCTCTGGTTACAGGGGCGAACGGGTTCAGGAGAAATCGCGTCTGAGAATAATGGGCGACGGCTCCCTTCTCATCAGCAGCGCACGCGTTCAGGATTCGGGAAATTACTCCTGCCGTGTGATCAACATCTACGCAACCGACGAGATTTTCTACGAGCTCACCGTCAAAGGTAAGAGTTAGAAGAAGCCCACACTGGCTCAGTTATAGGTCGACAACCAATAGCGTAATATTGAAATTACGAAAACAAAGAAATTGGGGTAGTGAAGGCCCGAAAGTAAATAGTTTTTCTTTCAGTTTCAATCACTGTAGTGCATTTAGAG
>JAQGBY010005267.1:0-14957 GCA_034698785.1 Mycogona germanica | reverse complement strand
CGTCTCGGTTGGGGCGGCACGACCCGGGGAATTCAAATTCGTAGCCGGCGCTCCTACAGCCGGCTACTGTCCCACAAAATAGTAAATAGTTACCAAACTTTATCAAATGTCACTATTTTTCATCGATATTCGTTCGACTTCTGCTCATTTCAATTTTGCTCATAAATATATTGATAGTTTGTGAAACAGTAATCAAAAATCATCTTGATAATGTGATGAGAAAGAGGGAGAATCTAAAGAGGAAATCCTTAGTGACTGAGGAATTCCTTAGCATTTCGAGAACATTTGCCATTATGATATTGTAGGTGACACCAGAGCGATTGGTTTTGGAAAGTCATGAATTTCCATCAAGCTACCTTCAAAGTTGAAATCTCCCATATCTTTTGGAATTTCCGTCTTTCAAAAAAACCACGTGGTTTTTGGCGCGTTTTTCGAGCGGACGAAATGTCTTCCGCTATGAAACAATCAAAGTGATTAGCGAATCCTATTCACACTGAGACAGCAAATTGCCAAGCCCTAATGGGGCGTTTGTATTTCCTGTTGTCCTGTACATTGTACGACTGGTGAGAGACACTCTTCCTCACCAAATATTACCAAGAGGGGGAGACATAAAAATAAGAGTGTCTTAAGTGAGCATCGAATCGCGAACAGAGTGAGAGTGAGTGCGAGAGAGTGTCTTTAGCTGGGCTAAGCACTAAATCTCCTTCGAACAGATGAGGGGGTGGCTGAGGGGAAGAGACCACGTAATAGAGAGGGGGAGGGAGGGGTCACCCAGGTATTGCTTGGTGGTGGTGGTGCTGGTGGCTGAGTCAGGAGAGAAGGAAGAGAAAAAAATGGGCAAATTCGTTCGGTTCGTGTCCCTACTTCGTTGCATACAAACGTCCGTTAATGAATCCTCTGGCCTGGTGTTGAGAGAACACGGCTTACCAATCATTCCTGTATATTTTCGGAAAGCCATTGGCAGAGGTTTTTGGGGCGAGGGTGGCTCGTTAAGTATGACAGAGGATTGAGAGAACTGTGTGCTCCTATCGCCCGTGGTTGGTGGTAATCGTGGAGCTGAGTCTAACCGGTGCCATGTGTGATTGCGTCGCCACACGGGGCGCATCTTCCGATACGTCGGTTCGACACCTATTTGTCCTCCTCGACGTAGGTGTGACGTCATCATCTGCTCGGCACGCGCATTCCAGATAAAGAAGACGCGTGGAGAAAAAGTCTCGGCCGGGAATTGAACCCGTTATCACGACTCCTCGCTTTTCTGTCGACCCCCTCTTCAATATTTGCGGTGGTGGTGCGTGTGTGTCTCTGATCGGTCGCCAGCCGCCGTCACACGGATCCCCGGACCGACCCTGGAGCAGAGTGGAGGTGGGTGCTGAAGGAGGGAGAGGGCCTGGGGGTGGAGAGGGTGGAGGGAGGGGACAGAGAAAAGGGGATTTCCACCTCCGGGAGCGAAAAGCGCGGGATTTGTGTGGCGTCGGCTGGTGCAATTGTCCCCGTGCGAGAGTGATGCTGATGGGATTTCTGCTCTCCTCGATGGATCCGACGCAAATCCAGCGCCTGGCGCCATAAAAAGAAAACTCGAGTTGCCGACAACGACGACGACGCCATCTGGCGTACGTGAGATGCGATGGTCTGGCTTTTCTGAGCCACCTGGCGGTGAATGTCTCAAAGGTGTCATCGCCGAGCTTTTGTTGTGGACAATAAGATAACGAGGAAAAAACAAAGGGTCACTGTCACGTCCAGGAAAAGTCAAATACGATAAACGTCAGATATGGGAACTGTCCTTTGCCGAGACGCGGATTTCCTCCTCACTACAAATGAGCAATCATACTTAGTTACTTTATCTAACTTACCTTTTACAACGTAGCCTTACTTAGCTCACACAGAAATAGTATTTTACCAGCTTTTTCTGAAGTATACGAGAGGGAGTCGAAACACAGGATTGCACAGCCATTTTACACGTCTGACGGATATCTCAACTGACGAGTGTTGTGTGTGACGTCTTCTAAGAAATGGTTGGGACAATAATTTGAGATTTAAGCAAACTGACCTTCGAGATCGCATGCGTTTTCCTCAAATACTGAACAGTTACACAGCTCTCCCAAAATTAAAATTCGCTCGATTGTCATCATTATTTTTCTAGGGGAGGGGGAAGGGGATAAGGGAATGGTTGATCAGCATTGGACCAAATTTTTATCATTGGTGCGTTGCCCGTGTCCCGTTAAACCGGCCGGCAATTTGGTCCAGAAACCGGCCGGCAACGGTGGGCGCGTCGCACCTTCACCAGGACGTTAGGTTAGGAGATTGCTAATCAACGATTGAATTGCTGGTGCGACCGCGATCTTGTAGTCGGCCCGACCAGGGTCCTTCCGCGGTGTCTCCGTGGACTGGTTTCCGCTTTATTAAATGTGGAGTCTGCGCTGCCGAAGTTGACGGAATATTTTCTAGTCTTTTGGACAATCAAGATGATAACTAAATCAAGCAGAGTTCATTCGTTTATTAACTTTGGCGACCCGGTCGAATCTGTCCCGTTTTCTGACCGCCGTCTTTTTATCTCGGGAAACTTAACATGTCGTCTTAAGAATGTCAGAGGTGTCGAGTGGTCGAGAGGTAGTGCGTTCGCCTCTTAGCCCGTGATCGCGGTTTCGATTCCGGCCGACACCTTCGGAATTTTTCGGGCGAGAGAAATTCCTTAACGCGCCTTCTTTCGGAATTGAAGTAAAATCAGACCCCTTTCCTAGGCAGCCTAGGTTAGGCAAAATTTCCAGGTCGCCCTCTGGAGGGGTTTTAAGATGTTAAATCACCGGTGCACCCCTTTAACAAACATTCATTAAGAATGTCAATTTTTTTCTTGCGAGTGAAGCAAATTAAATTAAGTAATGTACGACTCGTCGTAGTTCAGTTGGTTTAGCGACTGACTGTGGCTCGGCGGTCCCGGGTTCGATTCCCGGCGCGGGCTCTTGAAAATCCTGTAGTGCACCCCTTGCTTTTGTGACGTCATAAATCATACAGTCCGTCATTTTACCACAAACTACAACCTCATTGAAACCTGCGGTCTCTCTCCCGCCTCAAACTGCCGATAGATGGCGACACATGTCTGCGTTTACCATTTCTTACCATGCACCACGTGGCCATCACATGCTCTCAATAAAAACTCGCAGGCGTACATAGATTTCTTGATATTTTCGTTTAATATATTCATATTTCATGAACGTGACAACAAAAAGAACTGAAAACTGTTGCGTAGATCAATTGCCGGCGTCTTATACACTCTGTGATATATTGTTTTATTGGATATTATCATATCTCGTAAATGCAATAACATGAATACCTGAAATAAGTTGCGCTAATCTTATACAATATTTTTGCCATTTGAGTGATACTCGTCATGGATGATATAATAATTTACGACTCGTCGTAGCGCAGTTGGTTCAGCGACTGAGTGTGGTTCGGCGGTCCCGGGTTCGATTCCCGGCGCGGGCTCTCGATTAATCGATTCCGGGGTTCTGGTGAAAATGTGTCCCTCACATAGTGCCTAAGCACCAAGAGGGCTACAGAAACTCCTATTGTTATATACACTTTAGTGAATTTAAAAAAAATGCGGCATTTCATCCAGTGTAAATGTCATGGCGCTACGTTACGCCGTTGGTGAGTTCTCTCAAATCAGACAGAAAAAGGTGAATTTTGCAAGTTTTAGATTTTTGGTTGAAGAAGCTCACGAGACCAATTGATTAGGATTCAGTTCTGGGGGCAAAAGTGCGAGACTTCCTGTGTTTTGAATATTATAAAAATAATAATAATAACCGAGCAACTTTTAATAAGTTCAAATTATTCCCCAAGATGCCAGAATCGTCTTCGAATTTAGACGTTAGTTGTGTCTCATGTTCGGACGTTGATCGATGCGACAACCCCTCCTCCACCACCACCACCACCACCTTCCACCCAGATCGGATGCGACACCCAAAATGCAGGCAAGAAGCTGCTTTTTTGGCGGTGACGGACGCCCCGGCTCCGATTTAACTAATTTTAATGATTGGAAGCTCTGCCACTGGCGCCCCAAAGCTCTGTCTCTTCATCTTCGGTGAGATGGGGGCTGGGGGTAGAGAGAAAATCAGCTCCCTTCTCTCTCGCTCTCGCTCTCTTCCGACGAAACCAATATCGACTGGGATTTGGGCTGGCGTCGTCCTGGCTTAGTCGTCATCAGAGGACTCAAAAAATGACTATCAACACCTCAACGCCAGAGTCGAAAAGGAGAAATAAATAGGGGTGTGGTAGCAAAGTGGGTGGAGGGGGAAGGGGGAAGGAGGAGTGGGAGGGGGGAATAGAGAAAGGAACCTAGAAAAAAATACATTAGAGGGTTTTTAATGGAGCGAGTCATCCTCGACAGTCTAGATCCACTCGTTGGTGAATACCTCAATTACGTGTTTGTCTTTCAGAAGCCCTCCTTCACACCCTCCTCTGATTCCTTATTTGGATTGCATTGCCATCCCTTCCACCCTCCACCTCCACCCCTATTTAACAGAAATATCAATTTGCAGTTCCTTCCCATCTCCACTTCATCGATATTAAATGCCCTTGCTTGTGTGTGTGTGTGTGTGAAGAATTGTTGGTGGGGTTTTGACACGGAAATAGGTTTCGTGCGAGTTTCGCGTCCGCCACCTTCGGTTACTCCGGCCATGATGTTGGATAAGGGGATTGTGCAAGATGTAGTTTATCACAACTGGCTTTTGGTTCACTCGTTATGTTAGATTGTTTGCAAATATGTCCTATGGGCTGCAGCAATGACAGTGACTAAGAAACAGTGTCGCCTTTGTGACGAATGAAAGAGAACTGAGATCCACCTGGTGGTCTGGTCACTTTGTCCACTCTTTTTTGCATTTGCCCACTTGCCCAATCTCTTGCATTTGTTCACGCTGTTGAATTTTGTCGACGATGAAATATTTTCAGCGATATTATTGAATCGTTATAAATTATTTGGATCATGCCCAATATCTTGACACTGACCGTTTATCGTCAAATCATTTCTATATTCAAAATCGAAAATACCGAATTCCATGGTAGTGTGAGCAGCTGTCCCCTCACCAAAACTCTCGAGCCCCCTTCATTTGATGACGCGGGATGGTGGCCCGCCTAGGAGTAGGTTAGGTTAGGTTAATGACGGAGCAGAAATTGAAAATGCCTCCGAGTGAACCCGGCTTTGAACCGCTTGTTGATTGCGACTAAGCCATCCTATTACCAACTTGGCTTTCACTTGCCAGCAAATAAATTTGAAAATGGAATGTCTGAAATCGCTCAGTGTCATAGCTTCCTTCATTAATTGCTCGCCAATCCGATTCTTTTGATCTCTTCCTCCTCTCACCTCCTCCTCCTCCTTCTTAACTTTTTCTTATTTGTCATACCCACAACATACTTGAGCTTACTTGACACGCAAAAGTTAAACGCGCCCCTTTCCGTCACATTTGAGATGGGTGAATTGCCATTCGAGAACGAGCATCTTGATCTACACTATAACGGACTCGCCTATCCCGTTCCAATGTCTAAACGCACACTGCTCGAGCGTGCCCGAACCTCTCCTTCAAACCACGATCACAACGCCATCTATGATGCTCTTGACGTTACATCAGATGATTAATTTGTATGACTTCATCGCCGTTTTTTCTAACGTTCTCTCGTTTTCCTCTCACTTGTCTTTCCGCAGCCAAATCTCTTCCGGTGCACTGTGTCGTGGAACACGTAGCCACCGGCACTCCGCGAGGTTGCTCCGACTCGACGCCAGGTGGCTCCGGCGGCGCGTCGCCCGGCGAAGGTGGCGCCGCCGCCGCGGTGGAGCTGGACAGCTACGCCATTGTGCCCACCACCACCCTGTTCTTGGACCTGGTGCGGGCGGCCCTGGCCAAACTCGGTTATTCTGCCACGGATGGCATTGGGGCCAAAGGTCAGTTCCTATATATACGTCTCTTAAAGTTTAACTCTTGAGTTCCCTTAGTCGGAACACTTTACTTACTCACCAATGCTGCCAGTCACATTGTCTCACCATATTCAGATTTAACATTTATATTTATGTATCATCGATTATTTCACTGAATTGGAAGAAACTGTTTCAAATTTTTATCCGAGTCGAGAAGTGTTTTTCTATCGGATCACCTCTAATTCCTTTCCATGTGTTTCGCAGGTGCCATACAGATCAAGAACTGGAAGCCGCTGTCGTTCGACGCCATCACCGACGACGGTGGCGCCACCGTCGGCCAGATCCTGGGCGAACTGAGCACCGTGGCCACCCTGCGCATTCGACTGTACAGGTAGGGATCAGCCACCCTGGCCAACCACCAACCAACTTCCGTCGCTGCTTCTTTCCTCGCGAGCGCGGTGGTCGGTACAAAATGGCAGACCAGCATTCGATCCATAACCAATCGATAACCAGTTTAAAAATTCCTCCTGAACGTTAATGCTTCGAGCAACAATACGCCATGACAACTAAATTCAATTTCGGTTGTCAGTGGCCACGTCGGCCATTTTGGAACCGAACCACATGGACTCGTCATGCGCGATCAGAACTCCCGAAAGTCGTCATCTAGTTTTTATTTCATCTAAAAAAGTACATCTCGAAGAGACGTTTTTTGTTCATTAGGTTTCGTTTTTATTCACCTCTGGCTCGACATCAAAGCCCAAATAACGAAGTTTACTTTTCAGTTAATAGTGAAGTGCTTTCCCTTTTTTATTTTTTACAAGATGTCGATAAAAACAAAAGAAATTAAATGACGACTCTTGTTGTTTTTTATTAATTTAGTGCTTTTCCTACTAATGGATCCAAATGGATCGGTCTCTCAATAAAAATGTACGTGTGTTCTAAGAGTGATGACGTCTGCTCCGGGTCTAGCTCGAAAGGCAGATTGATGCGACAGCAGATTCTTAATTACCTAGCACAATCGGAATCATCAATACTCTTTGACAAGCTTAGGGTAGGCCAAACAACCATAGGCTTCGTTCTCTCGAATGATACACTGATTCCGCATGAATGTTTAACGAGGTCGAGCAGTGAGAGTGAGTTCTCGGGTTAACTTCGTCGAAGGTGTGATGATCTTGTTAGCTATTCCTGGAGAGTGTTTTTTTAATTCCACTTTTGCGTGAAATCAAATTTCATCGACAGAAAATCCAGTCCAATGCCAGGTCTTCCGGCAATATATTCAATTTCACTGGCTGCAAACATACCGAACATTGAGATCTTCCGGACAGAGGGTCGCAGAATTTCTGATCCTACCGTGTCGAACGCTTTCGCCAACTTCCGGCGACTAGTGGTGGGTGCCGTTTGGATTCCTTCCTGAGACTAGGTTGGCTAGTTTTGGGTTTTAATTTGGGAACACTCGCTCATCAAATGGCAAATGGAATTTTCAATGACTGAAGCGCCTCAAGTGGCGACGATTGCAACCTTTTTATCATCAGGCTGATGACGAGATCAGCGCCACCTTGAGATAAAGCGTTATCCTACCGAATCGATGGACCGGTTGCGACGGAATATTGAAGACCAGAGAACTCTGAAATCGCCAACGAACACACTCTATGTCTTCAACGAAAGAAATGTCCAACTCAGTCTCAACCAGCTAGGGGCTCCACGCTGCGATTCGATGAAGGATGGATCGTGGTTTGTCCAGAATTTTCTAAACCGCTAGAAGTGCGGTTCGAGTCCGGAAGTGGGATTCTGTCGTTAATCCTATCCTAACGTATGCATGCTAGTCCTTCTCTAAGAATACGTCTAATTGATTCGATGAAAAATAAACGTAGGAGGACATCATTAAGTTACTAGAATATTGTGGTTCCGGTCGGATACACTCTGACAGAAGTAGTCGTTGATTGACTACATCAATGGCTCGAGGGAACTCGACCAGGACACATACCTCTTTTCATTTTCGTTGAGGGACGTCCTTTAAAGTCTTGCGAAGAGTTCCAAAAAATCGGAGTCGATCATTCTGTATGCCCATGGTGCTAACTGGACTGGTCCTAATAGCACTTGACTCACATGAACCACACCAACATGTCAGAAATTCAATGATTAGAGATTTTCTTTCGTGGAGATTCGAATCCGAGTCCGAGTGATCCTGTAACGGCAGGAATCTGCACTCCGCAAATGCAGCTATTTGTTGTCATTCGTTTGATGAGCCTGGTGGCTGCCCCTTGTTGGTGAGTGAACACTGCCAGCACTAACTGATTGGTGTCTGGCAGGAAAGACAACTGTCAGGCCAACGTTGAGGAAATGTGGCCACGTCTGCTAGGAGACGATCTTGAGATTACCTCCACTTGACAAAAGTGGAACATCTCTATTGTGTAAAAACAATTTCTCTTATTTATTTGTCATTAAACGAATTTTAAAAATTCGGGATTCCTCACCAGATGTCGTGACGTCGTCCATTGTTGAACTCTCTAAAATCCCGTTTTATCCCAAATGGAATTTCTAAACCATTTTCTGTTTGGCATTTGAAAGTTGACATCCAACGTCCAGAGTTTTAACGAGATAATCACACCATTGTTTCCTAATTTAAATTTGACCTTCAAAAACTGATCAAACCTTATTTGACTTCTCATTATTTCTCAACATCATCACATGTCTGCTCTTTGAATACTTTTGATAGAAATGTTAATTCTATTCGTGTTTACATGTACAATCCGTGTATCATTCAGAGTACAGAGTCTGGTTCAATTTCCTAGCGTTTAGAGTTGGCGTCGCGACCTCAAATGGAGAGTTTAATCAAAGTCTCGCTTGCGTGACGCGACCAGCAAAAATATTCATTTTAATTGCGCATTCACGAATTTAATTCCGATATAGATTGGAAAGTGTCATATTGTGCGCGAATCAGTTGATAATACACTGCTTTATGATGTTTGAAATGTTTGAAAATCGAACCGGAAGTTGCCAATCGTAGTGCTCCGTCCATCGTCCGTCGAATCGAAGCCACAGCCGCTGCCTGGTCGCCATTTTGTTGTACTTCCCCCTCCCCACTCCCACTCCCAGCTTTGAAATTGAAATTTATTTGTCTTTACCATGTGTGTGCCATCAAATTAGAACCTCAATCACTGGTAGTTTTATCAATTTGATTGGCTTCTTGAAGATCAATCAAGTTGTTCCGCTTTTCGGAAATTTGGCAACATTCGATCCAGTTCGACCTCCACCCGTCAACCGACCTCGACCCGACTTGCACGAGACCCGCGCATGACACTGACCCTGACGAACATGACCCCCCTTGACACCGACAAAGGTCATACGTATTTTTTAAAATTTTATTTTGTTTTTTTTTTGCATGAGACTTACGAACGAATACAGAAGTGGGCCACGAACTCGATCGAATTGTTGTACTCCATTTGGTCACACACACCCACACACTGACGTCACACACACACACTTTTTAGGTTTGGTGACCTTTTGGAAAATTGGTGGCGCCACCATCACCTTCCGTCTGATGTGACGCAAGCTGCCGACAACTATGTACTTCCGTTTCTCCTCCTTGTCCTCTTCCTAACACACTCATTTTTTCAGATGTCAGTTGTCCTTTTTTCCCCCCCTGTACTCGTGAGGTCGCGGTGTGGGTGAGCAAGAGGTCGTCATGTGGTTGACACGTCAAATTCATGTGTTGCCTGTGTGTGTTTTTTGCTTCCAACCCCCGAATCGTGCAGCGCGCCCAAAATTAGTTCGGCCAACGACGTCAAAGAGAAACTGCTGCAGTTGCTGCTCACCCAGTCCCAGAGTCTCCTGGTCAGCGCCGGATGTCCAATCGACGAGGTAAGTGATTCCTCCACTTCCACTCTTTATCCGTGTCCCTCACGCGTCCATCGGGCGGAAGTCCTAGCTAGGAGGAGTGCGAAGGGTGAGTGGGGGGGAAGGTGGGCCAGCCACGCGGCCCGCCACTCGCCGCCACTTGCCCGTCCACCCGCCGGGCCGCGTCGACCTATCTCCGCGCCACCTTGCCTAGTGTTTGGGGAAAAGGCACTCGGCTCGGGGTTCTGTCGCGGATTTATGCGGTTGTGTTATTTTTTTATGGCGGTGGAAAAGAGTTTAACGTAATGGAAATTTTATTGCTAACTCCGTCTTAAGTTATGGGCTGATTAATATGGGAAGAGTCGGACGCTTAGACTGCGCCATCTAGGGGGCGTGTGGGGGGTGTTGAGGGTGGTGATGATGAGGGTTGTCTGGGACCATTTCACCTCCCCCTCCCCCTCCATCCTTGCCCAGGGAACAACCTATAGGTACATGGTCGGGACATTTTCCATTTAAATATTTAATACCTTGTCGAGAGCGAGAGGCGAAGGCTGGGAAACCCATTATGTCGCGTCCTCCGTTATCACTGGATGGCGCTGGTTATCGTCTACCGGGTGCGTCGACGATTCGAGGTGGCCATTTTCGGCTTTTGAATTTTTTAGTTTCTCCTGAAAATAAATGACAGCTTCTTCGACAGCTAATTTTGTTGCAAACATCAAATATTTATTATCAACGAGTTGGCCTTCTAATGTCTTCAGGATAGAAGGTGATGTAGATGACGCGATCGTGGGTTCAATTCCCGGCCGCGACTTTCGGGCATTGAGAAATTCCTCCTCGGGAGCTGGTATTGACGTCACTGGTGCGGTTGAGAGAGGTCTGTCTCTAACGTCGCACTTACGGCGATTAGAAAAAGAGGTCTCCAACTAACGTAGGGGAGTGGATAGGATCGGATCGGACAGGTGCTGCCCTCTGGTGGCCGGCGAGAGTATGTTGCTGCTACACTACAACAGTCAGACTTTTGCTCTCTCAAGAGTGCAAGGTTGTGTTCGGAGATTCGCCCAGAAATTAACTATTTGAATTAATTCTTGTTTTCCCTTGAATTCGAGACAATCTGTACTCCTCCTTGAATCTCACCCGTGGACAATTCTCACCAGCATGACTCCCGTCATCCCCCCTCGCCTCCATTCTTACATTCCAGCGATTATTAAATTATTAAAATCGGGCTATCAGAGCGACGTCCCCGCCCCCGGGTCCCCTTGCATGGCAAACAGGCCACCCACCCCTTCCCCTACCAACCCTACACCTAACAATGTGGCCACCTCCCATCTCACCACCTCCACCTCCACCACCAGGGTGTCTAATCTCCAGCGGGCCTCCGAGGAGCCGGGCAGACCTCCGCCTATCCCCGCCGCCCTGGCCACCCTCCATCATCACCGCCCCATCCCTATCCCGGTGTTTGCATAGATAGATCCCTTCTTCGCCTCCGTCGTCGTCTGGAGTCGTCTCGAGCAGGCCACGGAGGAGGAGGCGGGTGGCCAGGAGGAGGAGGAGGAGGAGGGCGAGAGAAAGCCAGTTAGAGATAGGCGGGTGATCGCTAGTCCCGTGGCGGATTGCCTATCGGGTGGCGTGTGGCGGGGGTGCGGCGGAAAAATTGGTTTTTGAATGGCAATTTGTGCGATTTTGCACACAAACGATGTGTCCCGCGCCGCCAGTTTATGAAACTTTAATGACGCACTCCAGCGCCGGCACCCAAATATTTTTATGTGCTGATAAGCGGACCTGACTGCCGAGCGTGTGTGGGGGGGGGGTGCTCTAAGGGAAGGGAGATTGGAGGGTGGAGGGGAGGGTGGCTGCTGTGCCGTGGCTGACGGCAGTGACCGTATCTGAGACCCACCCTCCATCCCTCACTCCCACCCACACACACACACCGAGCGTGGGCGGAAACTGCTCCCTCCGCCTGCTCCAGGAGAGAGGGAGAACTCCTCGGCTTTTATCCTGGCGTGTGTGGGGGCAGCGGCACATCTTCTGGGGAGGAAGACTACTGGATGGAGGAGGGATGGAGGGGAGGTTGTGGGCAGGGAAGGAGATGGTGGCCATCCTCACCAATGGAATATTCTGGGTTCTTGCTGAAGAAACTCGATGGAGGTTAAAGTTACACATCGCTTGCCCATTCGCGGGGTCAACTTGTCCAGTCTCACATCCACATCACTATTGTCCACCTGGGTTCAAAACCAGGTTTCAGTCTTTGAAGGACAATTTTTGGAAATCCCTATCGAATCAATCCATATTATATTGGCACGATATCGTAACCGACAGGTGACGTCACCTTGACCCATCCTGACAGGTGATCTTTGACATTCCCCCTTAATTCATTGCAACTGGAGTCAAAAGTTTTTGTAAAACCATACTTCTGTACTTAATGTGTAAATTATTGTATTCATCGTATCGTCTCCAATTAATTTTTTCACTCGAGACGAGATAAGTTTGTGCCATTCTTGGTATCGGCTCGTCGTCACAATGTCGGTCTCCTATTGTCGAGACGAGACGAGAATTTTTTGTTTGTCTCGGCTCTCTTTTCGGTTTCGAGACGATACCGAGAGGAGAGATTTGTTGGCTTGTTGACACAACTTTCTACTGGATATAGAATGGTGTAAACTATCTGGACATTATTCGAAACAATTATTTTCCGTTTTAGTGGTTCGATGAAGTGTTATTTTTGTTAGTTTAAAAGTTCGCAATTATATTTACTTGTGTGACGTCATTAGACCCACTCCCTCAGGTTACCCTCAACTACTGTATCACCTCTTTCGTGGCTCCAGTCTCTCAATCCCCCTAACAGCCGGTAGATGGCGACACGTGTCTACATTCATCATTTACCACATGCACCATGTGATCACCACATGCCCGCAATTTGAACTAGCTGGTGTACTTAAGACTCGATGATATTTTTTTCTTTATTAAATTCATATCTCACGAACGTAACTATAGAAAGACTTGAACTATGTTGCGATGATCTTAGAATTTGCTACACTACTCCCAGTGTAGATAGGATGACGCTGCGTTAGGAGGTCTCGTGAGGTTTAGTAGTTATCGTGTAGAGTTGCTATTCCCGTAATCGCTGGTTCGATTTCCAACCGAGATCTTCGGAATGCTTCGTGCGAGATAAATTCCTAAACAAAGACGTTGGATCCGTTTCTACTTGATTTCAGGTACACTTTAAATTTAAAGGAAGCATAAATATCTAAAATGAGTTGCGTCAATCTAGAAGTTTGCTGCACTAGGTCCAGTGTTAATTTGATGGCGTCGCGTTACGCTGTTGGTGAGTTGTCGATGCGCCAGTCCAATACGCATGACACACAAACTGTGTTTTATAGTATTCAATAGTCGAGACAATTGAAATAGGGCGAGAAAGTTTTAAAATCCTAAACCGAAGCCACTATCTCCGTTCTAATGACGCAGTTAACTCACGTTAATGCACGATCATTCCCCATTCCAGTTGAGATAAATTGGCGCTTGCCGCTAGAGGCGCTCGCGATTGTCGAGTGGAGGCTGGGCGAAGGCGAGGTGGATTTGTGGAGGCGGCGGGTGCGTGACTTTGGCCGTGGGGGGCGCCCACATCGCGTATATCCGCTCTTAGAGAGAGAGAGAGAGAGAGCGTATGTGGCGCAACTGGCGGAAGGTGTTGGCCAACCCCACCACCAGCAGCAGCAGCAGTGAGTTTCTTGAGACGGAGACGGAGGCGTCTGTCGTTCGCGTCTTAATGACTTCGCCTAATAACGCATATTTAGCTGCCAGGAGATGCGAGTCTAATTGCTCAGATCCTAATAGAAAATTAGCTTTTCCCTCGTAAAGATTAAAAGCAAGTTGAGCGGCGGCTAGAGGCGGCTGTTGAGGGTGTTGGGCTCGGGGTTGGGGGTGGCTTGCTTCTAATCTTTATGTTGTGTACGAGTTATAGGGGGTTGAGGAGGAGGAGGAGGTTGTCCCGACACTTTCGGCATTCGCCATATTTCCTTTTTGGAATTGTTGCGATTAGGAACCGGATTCTTAGGTTTCTCATCAACACCTCCTCCTTCTCCTCCGCACCAAGTTTGCTGGCCAAGTTGTTGGTTTGCCAATTACAAGACCACTTGCAATTGTGAGATTGTTGTGACTAGTTGGATTTATGAAATGAGTCATTTTGAATGACATGCCTCTAATCTATCTGCGAAATTAAATAAATAAATGTTTGGTAAGGAGGTTCACCGTTGATTGAACAACTTAACTCCCCCCCCCAGGTAGTCGACCTGGAAATTTTGCCTAACCTAGGTTGCCTAGGAAAGGGATCTTTAACGTTCCGATGTGGTACAGGCGTGTAAAGAAATTTCTCTCGTCAGAAAAATTCCGAAGATGTCAGCTGGAATCGAACCCGCAATCACGGGACACCAGGGAAACACATCACTCGATAGACATGGGAAAACAAGATTCCAGGTGGATTACATTGTCCAAGCGTTATTACTTCGTCCAATTATACTTGTGTGGGTTGCGTTTAGATAGTGGAACGAGAGAGACCTGCTCGTTCTCGAATGACAATTTGCCCATTTCTCATGTGCTCGTGCATTTTTAGACAAGTGCTTGAGAGGGGTGCGTTGACGTTCAATATCATTTGGACGCGTCATCTATTTTTCGGGAAAACGCTCGGGATCTCAAAGGCCAATTTGCCCCGATCTCCATTACGATTGAAGTTTCTTAAGTAAGCCAAATGAAATCGGGGACATTCGTCAGATTGACTTGACAAATGTATCCGGTATTTCCGGTTTTCTTTTTTAATAAATCCGGTCCCTGGCATTTGGAATATTCTCAATTTGTGAACTTGGTCGTTTTTGTGATCATTCGAGCCACGTCCGTTCAGCCTCTTGTGAGATCCTCAAAAAGAAGTTCTGAGATGTCATATCCTACCTACAGTTAGTTACTCCCAGTTTAATTAAAAATTTTAATTTTAATTTTAATTTTAATGAATTAAAATGTCATTGTTAAAATTGACAGTGTTTTGATGTGTTAGGAATATTCTAATATAATTAATTATAAAAATTGAAAATAAATTAAAAAATAGCTATCTCGGGTATTAAACGATTTACAAACAGAAAATATGGAAATCTGACTGGCATCACTGGTAACACGTGATTGGCGCACGTGAGAGCGACGACAGCGCCATTTTGGTCAAGTGGAGACGCCATCT
>JAQGBY010005266.1:0-14960 GCA_034698785.1 Mycogona germanica | reverse complement strand
GCGATTTCATTGAGCCGTTCTGAAATTTTGCTCTGCACACCAAAATCCAATTCTTTGTTTTATAATATAGGATATATATGAAGTGGTGGAAGCCAGATTGGTGCATCCCGTTTTTCTTGAATGTCAGTCACTCGATCATAAATATCATTTCGGCTTCTTTTTTTAATTGAATCTCGCTATATTTTGCCTAAAACGTTAGCTTGAGACGTTTAAGCCGACGGTGAAATGAATGGCTAAGTCACGATTTTCATGGCATTGCATTTCTCTTCAATAATTGTAGCTAAAGTAGTAATACCCTTTCTGGCGTTTCGTTTCACGCGCATCCAGTGTTTGTGAGAAACGCCCTGTCTATAAAAGAACAGTATATAACGTGGTAAATTTATCGTAGACTGCAATCCTTATGAGCGCGTTTTGTTCGAGGAATCTGGAACAAACGGCAAAGTTAGGTTGACGTTCGGAATTTATCGGGTGCCAACGGGCTAGCCTAATTAATAACTGGTTCACTAATTCGAAACGGACCGATACAATCGATTCCTCAAAAATTCCAGAGCAGGCATCAACAACACTGAAAAATGAAATTCCAAAACGGATAGACAATGAGTTGAGCCCTATTTCACACCTATTTTTCGGCAACAACAACCAAAATAGACGAAACACTTTGGATAAGAGTCGACATATGAAATTCGTTAAGCATTGATAAACTTCTAATGTTTGGCAATTTATATTTGAAGAGATGAAAGGCAATGCGGCGTAAGTCACTTTTTTTCTCGAATTAAGAAACAATATGCTTTGCTAGAACGTGAATAATAGACATTTGTTATAATAAATAATTGTTATAACTGTAATAATAAATTACTAAGTGAAATTCGTTACGGTAACATATTGATTATTTTCATGAGGGATTTTTGTTAATGAAAGAAAGTAAAAGTAAAATGCAGGCAATTTATGGTACGTTACGGTAATGTCTTGAGGCGCCCACGCCACATTGGGCGCAGCAATTACGTTAGTCGTACTTCGTGCTAATCAGTGTTTGCCAAAAATGTTTATGAAAATGCTTAGATATAAGTTCAGAGGATACGACAACTTAGGATTAGTAATTGACATATCTATAATTTAGCTCGCTGAAATTTATGTGTCACTTTCTACAGGTATGTCCATACACATCCGAAACCCTTTACATTCCTGAGAATTGTGATTAAATCGTGCTTTCCTTACATTACTGGAAGGAACCTTGGCGCTATTGAGTTAAACCGGGAACATTTTTTATATCACTCTGCAATAGTGACTGACTGTTCGACAAATACTTTGCAGTCAAATATTCTGCGAAATGAGATGGAGAAAGGGGGAAATTTAGTTACACACCACTAATCAATTAGGATACAGGTATCACGCTATTTAAACTGCTTCGACTAAAACAGTTTTGCCAAATTCCGACCTTCCGGCTGACCATGAGTTTCTCGAGAACGCCGAGCAGACACAAAAGAACAATCGGGGGGAATTGCTCGCACAAACGCTATCACTAACCGGCGAATAGAACGATCGACCAACTATATATTTTCTTGAGACCCTGGTGTCAAATTTGAATTGTGTTCCTATAGCCTCTATGCGTGGTAGTATTCATTTATGGAATCTGATGAGTTCCAGCGAGCAATGTTCGAAGGACTAAAGTTTATAGAAATTAGTTATACAGAGTACTTACTACCTCCCGATAGGCACTTACTGGGACTATTATATCTAGCGGTTAATTGAAATTTGTCGAACAAAACTCCACAACACGATAACAATTGCAATATGCTGTCATCTGCCAAATGACGAAAAGTGCGTTATTAAGTAATAAAACGTACCGCGTTGGAACGTTTCTAATAAAACCATATTTTGTTTAATGTTTAGCGAAATTATATTAAATTTGGGAAACCATCTTCTTTTAGAAAATGTATATGTGAAATTATGGTTATGCAAGCTGTGGTTCCCATTTTACAAGACACACGAAAAGGATAGTGCTGTTTTCCGGAGTCCAGTTGCGCGCTAAGTAAAACCCAGGGACTGTTGAGGTGATAATCATGATCGTCCTCCACATCTCAAGGAGCGGAGAAGTAGATAAAATTTCACTCGATTTTATCGTCTGCACATTTATGAACCGATTGAAGTCGAGACTAGTAGGATGGGAATGTTGATCGTGACGCTCTGCTCGACAGCGTATCAAGAACAGATATATGATAGTTTCAAAATGACTAACGCACAGGTCTCCAACGTCGATTATCAATTCAGAATGGAACTTTGGGAAATGTTCGGTTTCTATTCGGCATATGATGTTCAAATCAGACACTCGGTCACCATAAGCATGCACCGAAGGTCGATTCGGTTTCACTTACAATTTCATTTTCACTTGTGCAATGCATAAAGCACATTCGAGCACAGTTCGAGCGAAATGTGCAACGTAGCTAGCTCCGGAATAAAAAGCCGCGCTTTTACCATTGCAATTCCGTCTCTTCACTGCTAGAAATTAGCATAAGTTTCGCGTCATTTGGCCTAGGAATTTCGGTGTTGTTTCTGCCATCTTGGGCAAGCTTTGGAGATTCTACTGAGCAGTTGGGTGTTTCACTTTTCTAGTTTAGTTAATTCATTTTTTAAATAATAGTCTTCTTGTAAGAAGAGTTATCGCCAACTCTTGTTCGTCTTTTCTCGTCCGGCGCTGTCCCGGGCACAGCTTCGATTTTATTTTACATACTCCAAACGATATTATAATAATATATAAGTGTAATAATATGGTGTTTCCTGTTTCATTTGCATATTTTTGTAATTGCAATTGTGCTCACTTCCTTCACATGCATATGTTTCTTGGGATTTGAACTCCAGACGTTTCATTCACCGCTGAATGGTGAAAGAACACAAAAATTCGGGCGCTTAACCTGAATCTGCACATGAAGCAATAATCTCTTATACAACACATTTCGCGCATAAATCGTGTAAACAGCATTTTTGTGCAGTGATTTCATTCGCCTCAAAAAGTAATTTCTTATTTTCGGTGACCTACCTAGTCGCCTATGTTATGGTGAAAGATACAGCTAGCCAAAATATTACGAGTACAAACTTAATAACTAGTTTTCATTAGAATTGTCAAAGTACTTCGAGCCATGTGGTTGCGTCTAACCTTACATCTTCTTTACGGGTAGTTGGAATTGAAAAAAATAAGACACAAAACTTAATTGAATACGACTCCGAGTTAGAAACTCTTTCAAGTTTCTACAAAAACAAACGCATATAAATTAGTATTTTTCTCAACCCAGAAACGGTCAATAGTCGAGAATGGTGGTATACGAGAATATTGCAAACGTGTACGGCTTGCGATTTCGCGATAAATCTTCGCTTTTCTTTAAGTTGGTTAAGTGTATGGGTGTTGGCCGTATTGCAACCGAGGCGCGTTTTTTTCATTTTGGAAACAACTGTGCAACAAACAGGCTCTCGCCAGTCACGATTCGCGACAATGCTATGAAATTGGATTGCGGCACTATTGGTATCTTCATAAGACCATCGTTGTTTTTGACATATGAGAACTGGTAAACTTTTGTAATTATATTAACTTCTATCGTATTTACATAGAAAGATGGGATTTCAGTCCATGCAGTTTGACAAAATTAAAGATAACGGTCCTCTACTGATTTATATAAGTTTTTGTTTTATGATGGTTTTGGCTGAGATTACAAAAACATCACCAAATACCTTTTTGAAGTTTGATCTTACCAACTCCGCGACCAGTTTTTTCAAAAATTCATTCGACACTTGAGACTCGTGTGCCTAAATTAGGAAACATCAGAATTTTGAGTCTCCGACATATCCGTTCGAATAATTTTGACAAAGTGATTTGGTGTAAATTCGAAACGAGTTCGTTGATTTGTGAAATACTCCGGTTAGATCTCCAAAATTAAAATGCATCATTTGAGCTAGACGTGTAGAAGTTGTTGGCATTTTCGAGAATATTAATCAGACCTGGCATTGGTAGATTTTTGCGCCAGAACCCAGATCACAGGATGCTTGAACTGGAACATAAGCGCGGAAATCATACCACATTAGCGGCTGGTAAGACAGATAGACATGTGGTCGGCTTAGCAACAAAAAAAAACGAATCACGAAACTGGCAAGCAAAATCGGGGCGAGGTGGGTTCACGGATATACAAACACACTCTACTAGTGAAAGGTTGAATAAGTTGAACAGCAACTCGAGTCGTGAGAAAATGTTGAAAAGACTTTTGTAACCATTCAATAACATTCTTGTCAATGATCTGAAAATTGGTGTGGCCACTTTTGAAAAACCGTCAGGAATTTAAGCAGGTATTTCTCCGCCATTTTTGCAACTCAAAAGTAAAGATATATTTTGCGTGGTGGGAAAAATTTCATTGCTGAAACTGCAGTGATGCGAGGAGGATAACTTCAAGATTGGAGCAATACAGGCATATTATAGTGATACTTGCTTTCGTGGCTCGTAAAAAAGCGAAATGAAGTTGACGTAAATCATGTTTTTTGGAAGGCAAAATCGAAATTTGTGTTAAACTCATGTAGAATGGTGTTCGTACCTCGAGATATTACCAACCGATCCAACATAAAATTGCAGTTTCATTATAAATACACTTGTATCATAATTTGTTTCTGGCATAACAAACTAATTTTTTTAATATATAATGCAACGTCTGGAACATGGTACAGAAATACAATGATTAATGAAATAAGATGGCCTCTCTAAATTATCAATAACATGTGAAAGGTCGCAATAATGTCAAACATAATTTTCGCACTTTGCTTTAGGTTGAGCCCTCACATACGACCGCATTTTGAATTATTGGAAAGCGTTCGACAAAGTGTTGATATATACCCTCAGAACGACGCGTGCGTGGATGCAAAATGCCGTAAATAAAAATGTTAATTTATTTGACTATTTTTGAGTAGCAAATCACGACTGATGGGATAAAATTCGGATAATCTGTGGAAGTGCGTATGGGTGGTGAGCCGAGCATTTGATATGCGAATCTAAGTAGTTAATTCAATATAACTTTTTATGTTTTACAACGCTGTCGATAGAGGATAGAGGTTAAAGTATGTTTGTGTGTGTGGAATTAATAAAAACCCATAATAAATTGTGGTCTCTGGCTCTGGGTTCGAATCCCAGTTCATAATCGTAATTTTCTAGTAATTTTCAGCACTATATCCAGTGAAAATTCCATTTCGATTTTTATTCCTGGGTGGCACGAATTTCAAAACTTATAGCATTTCCGGCTTCGAATTTTCAAAAAATTATTCGATTTGATTAGCATAGCCTGACGTTCCTAACTTCCTACTTTCACTACTCTCATGGCGATATAAAATTCGGCAGTGCGAAAAGTGAGTAATCGCTTTATATATTTAGAATAAACAAATGCTAAATAGTTGGCATTTGCATTGCATTTTGCAAAAAAAAGATTTGATTTTCCACCACTTTGCCAATAGAATATAAAACATTTATTTCGCGCTGAAATGCAGAGATGCACTTAGCGTAACCAGGAATCTAGAACACCAACATCACGCCGTCATAAAAATTCGTCTCATACAAAACCACAACGTGAGGCAGTAAAATCCTGCTGCGTCTCGCAAGTAATAAACAAACCATACTGTTGCGTGTTGATGAACTTTTATAATTACGTTCAAATGCAGATGTCTTTTTGTACGTAGATAAAAGTCGCGATGAAGCATTACCTTCCTTGTTTGAGAGATTCACAATTTCTGTTATAATGCCCGAAGGCGGTTTTTTACGCCCAAAAAAGAAAAACCACATTTGTTCACGTCCATGTTGTTTTTGGTTTTTTTGTAACAGAAAATAACAATAATTTCTAAGCTTGACTTGGATGACAACTCATCCACAGACGACGGTGTCGTTCATTATGATTGCAGATGGAAAATGATTAAAGCTAGTCTGTGTAACGAAAGATGGCAGTTCTCGTTTTTTATGGCGTGATGAAATAACATAAACAACGACATTTATAATTGCACTGTGGATTTTGACTCGAGTCACAAAAGTCGTATGAATATCTTCTGTTAGTTATTGGGTTTCTGGAATCAGTGGAGCATTCGTTTAACCATGACATTCTAAATACGAATAAACGAATCCCCCACACTGGAATCGAAACCGGAACCGTTGTTTGTCCTCAAACCAATTACTCTACGAAAAGATGCCCCCAAAAGTTGGCATTCTCTTATGTCTTTCATCTTATGTCTTCGTCTTTCAATTTGAAAGTTCAGTGATCAGAAGACCGGATGATCCGAAACCATTTAAATCGCGCGTTCAGCATGGTTGAAATACAAAAAATCGAGAACACGAAATGCGAGCGTAGATAAACTTGAAATTACCATTTCTTTTCTGCCATTGAAGATTTATCCTCGCTACCATCCCCCCCCTCCCTCCTTCGTCTTTCAAACGACGATAGCTCCACATTTTTGGGTCTAGCCTGATTGAACTTTGCGATTGCCGATTGGTCAAGCGAGTATTTAAAATACACGTATGTACCTGAAAACATGACGCCCGTTAGGAATGTTTGATGCATTTACAGTTTCCTGTTCGCGAGTAGCGAATTAGCCTCTGGGGGAGCGCATCAGCTCAATGGAAACCATGTCAGCGACCGCCGGTGATGAGCAGCCAAGCATGGTTGCTTCTTCTGTTAGGTGTCGCTAGTACTGAAGCTCGGTGATTTAGATAAATCGGAGAAGGTGCGTTTCATAACTGCCCGAGTATTTTCAGCTTGGTTTTCATATGCAGGAAGAGACGAGAGTTTTTCCTATTTCCGTACACGTTTCGGTGAAATCTCTTTGATATGTACGAGTATGTTGGTTTTGATCTTGGGTGAAGATGGACGAATTGAATTATCTCAAAAGTTTCCTCGTACGATTCGTCGCAGCTCAAGTGGCTAAGAGGTGGACAATTAAGTCAGCTACGTTGAAATCGAGAAACTGACATAAATGTCTAGTTACTATATTACAAGCAATATGCTTTTAGCAAGGTGCGTTTAGACATTGAACACAATCGACACTCGTCCGTGCTTTGACAAGAAAACACGAGGCGCTCCATCTCAATTGTGCTCAAGATTTTCAATTGTGCTTGAGAGGGTACGTTCCACTTTTAATAAAGATTCGAGCATTTGATTTGTGTCGCTCGCGATTGGCACGATCTCAAAGGACAATTTGCCCCAATCTCAAGCACAATTGAAATCTCTCGAGCAACTTGAACCATTTCCGAACTTGAATCATGCTAACTAGGATATAACCGTTTATTGTGCAAAACAGAAAAGTTAGATTTTTTCCAGATTTCTCGTGTTAATTTCGCGATTTAAAAAAAATAATTCGATACGTGTTATGTAACGATGCCTAGAACTACGTGCACATTGAAAGACTGATGAAATTGCAAATGTATTGAACACGTATTTATTCAGACTGTGCTTATTCGGTTAGGATTGTTTTCTTCTTTCATCCACGAAAAAATATGATTCGCGTCGATAATTATATATTTAGGTCAAATTGTAAATTTGGTTGTAATTATCGAGAAAACATTTACCACCGTTTTTCTTTTTGCGATCAACCATATCGCTTTATGACTATGTGACCAGGTGGTTGCAGATTGCAATTGTAGCAGCTAGTAAGTAGCGTTTAGTTCACCAAATTCCAATTCATCGCTTCGATACTTCCCCTGATCATCGAACTACCATGATTGTTACGAAATATTTGATTTTTTTGGAACGTCCCAAAAATAATACCAAAAATAACGCGCATAAGTCATATTCTTTTTTTTCTGTAGTCAACCGCACTACAGGCGTTACGTACCCCTCATGGTGCTTAGGCACTGTGCGAGGGGTACGACCAGTACCCCGGGATCGAAATTTTTGAGAGCCGAACCCGAGAGTCGAACCCGGGACCACCGAGCCAGTCAGTCGCAATATCGACTAGGCTACGACGAGTTTTTTGTAAAGGTAAGGCAGCTTTGATTAAGAATGCGAAATGAATCAAAATGTCCTATGTGATTTTTGACGTATGAAAGGCTCTCTAAAAGAAAAGCTTTTTGCGGAAAGAAAAACAATGTAATAATATAATGTCCCTTCCTTTGGTAAAAAAAAATGCGTCGGGAAGTCGTTAGTATATTTGTGGTGTTGAAATAAATCATTATTGTTCAACCGAAAACTTTTTGAAACGGTGCATGACTGATATTTATCTGCAAATTTAAATTAAAAAAAGAATTAATAACATAATGGTCTAAACTTACTGAAATGGAACACGCTGAAAATATTCATGCCGCTGAACATTGGATAACATAAGGTATTTTTGGTTTCATGAAAATTATGATAATTCGTTCGCTGTTGTTAAAAAATTAGTGATCGATAACAAAATATAATTAAAACTTGTTCTGCAATATTTCGTATGCGGAAATCTTTACTTTCAAATGAAATAGCAAAAAATGATTATGCGTTGAAATTTCTTGTTTCTAATTTTTATAAACAAATCTGCAAGTTAGGTAAAGTGGTTCATTGTTATTTTCTGCGCTGACGAATATGATCACTGGTCAAATATGACTCATACTCGTTTACAGGAAACGGGATACAGAATTGCATGTAGTTCAATGAAGCTACGTGTATCTGCATGTCTTCTTTCAGTTACGAAGTAATTAATACATTATTTTTTACAAATTTTTTAATATGTTTTAATCAAAAATGTACAGAGAGTTGCTATAACATTGAAATAGTTCAATTATTATTCTTCGTTGAGTCGTCATGATTCATTAAGCCGATAGTCAGCCTGAAGACATACACATAGAAAACCCTGTTTTTGTTCTTGGTTGCTACAAAATAATTATTATTTAAACCGCTAGTGTCGCCCGTGAGGAAGACAAACATTTCGCAATCCCTAACGGACCAATCGGGACTCAGATACAACGAAATTCAGGCTTGGTTGATTAGGAAATATGAGATTGTAGCGAGATATAGAAATGTGCTGGGCGTAAAAACCTGCCGAAGTGTTTAAAAAATGTATGTCTTAGGTGGTTAACCTTGATATTTAAGAGCCAAATTTACATACTGTATGTCTCTAGACATTCCGACAGAGTTGCTAAGATTAGCAGCTGACCGCTTGACGTCGTTGCCACTAGTTGACGAGGGCTCTTGTGCGTACAGCAGAATTATGGCTTGCTCAAACGAGCGTTTAATTAATTTTGTCCTTCTAAACTACTCTCCCCGTCCCACTTCCATATTTCGAAAAAAAAATGAAAACCAACTATATGCTGGTTAGTTAATTAATTGCAGGTTTGTTATGTGAAATTTTATTTTGCAGGCGACGGTCATTCAGGAATTGTTTCGCTTATTTTAGTAAAAATGAGACTTGATGAATAAAATTTCAATGCACGATAAACAGAAATTGTAGCATATGAAATTCATAGCATAAGAAAATGTAGCTCCTGTTGCAGTTGACAGATTACAGTTTCTGTACCCGTATTAGTGGATCCACTTAGTAGCACACTCATAAACATGATGTTTCGAATCGGCCTTATTTATTTACAGCTAATTCATCGATGATCGGATAACTATCCATGGTATTCGAGAAATGCTTTTTCAACTGTTGTCCTTGCAATACTCATAGCAGTAAATTGGGATTTCGTCCACTAAGCGCCAAATGCGGCGACAATCTGCACCTGTCGTCACCTACCATGTTACTAAATGTGAGTCGCTGCGATAAAAAAGACGTTTTTAATAATTGCTTTTGTAAAATGAGAGTAAAATGAAAGGTAAGTTAGAGCCCCAATATAAATTTAATATTTTTAATTATCATTTGATGTTTCGGGATCCTAAAGTAGGAATTGCCGACATGAATGTGGCAAGAGTTTCTAAACACGAGTCACTCATTTTACATATATTTATTTATTATATTAATTTGTTATTTATAATATATATAAAATATAAGTAAATTATTATCACTTAATAAGGTAATAAACGAAGACGTTTTTTGTCAACTAGTTTGAAAAACGCCACATTCCAAATGGACAGTTGATGTGGGGAGCGAAGTGGGGTATGAATCTACGTGTGTATATGTATATATATAGGAATTGTCTCAATTTATCTCACAACAAGTGAGCCCCTTAGACGTACGTCTGCGTATGGCGGGGGAAAAAAAGTAACATTCCCTGTGAGTAAAAAAGCTCGGCGGAACAGGTATATTTTTTTCTCGTTAGCTCGTTCGCCATACTCGCTTGACCTACATTTTCGGCCGTAATACGTTTCGACCCGCCAAGTCGCTCGCCCGAATAATATTCACCTGTGTGCTGGGGCGGTCGGAATTAAAGCCTACCTGACGTGAGATACAAAACGCCAATATGTATACAGGAAGATCGCAGAAAATCTCAGCTGTGGACGCGGTGCGCAGACAGTGATGCGCGCGCGCGGTCGTGCTAAGACATCTATCTGGATATTACCGTCTTAAGACATCACTAATATCGTCACCTCTCTTATTACGAGTCAGTAGTCAATGTACACGGGGTTCCTAAGGTGCGTCGTTTGCATAATATGCTTGATATGCCTGATACGCTAACAAAGCTTGTAAAATATAAGCAGTATGTTTTTTTATAGAAATAAATCTAGAATCTTGTTAGACAATATGTTTCAGATTTTTTTAATTTTAAATTCGTCTTCACTTTTTGGGTATGGCCACGACACACAAACTTAAACGCAGATTTGAGCCAGAACGTTTCAGAAAAGCCGAAGTTCGGACATCACTGACCGTCCCCGCTGAGTGCTTCCATATGTATACGAGGCCATATATTTTGGGAGTGCGTGCAGACAGTAAGCTAAGAGTAAAAATATTTATGCATTCAGTTTTCAATTATGGTCATACTGAGATTGTGACTGACCGCTTCAATTCTGCTTGGACGGTGGACAACATTGGTAGTTCTAATCTAGTCTGACCGATTTTTTTTTTTTGAATTAATGTCCGGTTCATGGTCGCCATCGCTGCAGAGGCCAAACCTTCCCCCTTACGGCCTTACCCTTTTTTCGCAACAATTGTACTGATCGAATAATATTGAAGAAAATGGAACAAGTGCATAGCCAAAGAGTCGCGGACTGCACTGATACCTTCACGAATAGATACGTAGGCATAGACTGCACCTTCTTTAGCATTTCAGCCTTTCAATTCTTTCTCCCCACGTCCTACATTGCAATCTAAATACTTCACACTAGGTGGCGCTGCAAATGATTCACGAAATTTTAAATTATTATCTAATTTATTTTACAGATTATATACAGTTTGATTGGTGTTATGAATGTTGCGTAGCGTAAAGAGGAACAATGATAGGTGAGCCTTAATCTAAGGGTGTCTCTACATTTTGGAGATCACTTGTCTCATCGTTCTCTATTGATGCGAGGACACATTCGTGGAATTCATAAATCATAAATTAAAAATTTTGTTTGCACCAACACAAAGTACTGAAACAAAGTATTACTTTGCGTTGATGCAAACGCTAAAAATAGCTTATAATTAATAAATATTTAAAACAAATAATGAAAAATAAAATTTCATTACGTGTAAAATGTATATCACGAGATTTGCTTAGCCAAATATCAATATAACTATATTTTTATCTTTTAATTGTTCAAAATATTGAAGTAGCACGATGACCCGTTTTTGAATCTTAATCGCAACTTTCACACCTAGCTTGGGAAATAAAAATTTTCTCAAATATTATTTGTATCAGGGAGTACCGTTTTTAGAAAAAACACGGTTTTGCAGAACGAAGATTAATGCAAGATTTGGTCTGCATTTAACAATAAACTTGTGAGAGACAATTTTAATTATACTCGCAAATATTAGTAGTCGTAGATGCTTTATTCACCATTTTGCAAATAAACCTGTTGGATATGCTATTAAAAATATTCGGGTAATTCCAGAAGTTCATATAGAATTTTGTCTCGACTTCTATTTGCCGTTGAAATTGCTGGTAGCGACGCTGCAATTATGCAACCGTCGTCAGTCATCGGCAATTTAAACAAAGCGGACACGGCACTTTTCACTTCTACAGTATATACAAGTGCGAACAACAAACCGAATGCTTATCTAGCAATCTCCAAAATTTGCCGTATCGAAAACCATTAATTCGTGGCACATTTTTGTACGAAACAACAGCGAAACAAACACCTGCAAGAAGCGTGAGTCTACTTCCGCCAAAAGAAATAGTGCATCAAGAGAGAAGGTGCCGGCCCGGTGATGATGTCTGTGATGAAACGAGCTGTATAGATTTTTTATTTATTTTGTTTGTTTCTTGGTGTACTCACTTCCCAGTTGCATTTTGTGGTCAGACAGACCATGATAGAGCACAAAGAAAGGGCAAAGCCCTGCAAAATCCAGGATACGACTGGGGGAATTGACGACGTCCGAGTTGGCAAGACTCGGTAAGATACAAAGAATTCAAAGAAACGAAGAATTTGCGAAACACACGACAAAATGCTCGAACTCTCACTCAAGACTTCCGTCACTACACAATAAATTGAAATAACATAAAATATATATAAAATATATGGCTGGCATATTATATTATTATAATTACACTTCAAATAATTTCAATTTATTGAGTAGTGACGAAAGATTCGTAATTTTCTGATCAAATTTCTAGCGATACGTTTTTTTTGGCCCACACTGTAATTAAATACAAAGTCTCTTTATGATAGAGCAGTTTATCAACAAGGAATTTCAGTTGTTGTGTTTGTTCGATCGTGTGACTTGTGAGCGCGTTGTAAAAAAAATAATCAGTCAGTTGTTACTGCTTAATGGATTCAAAATTCTCTTTTTTAAAATAATTCGTTCAGCTCGAGTGGAAGCTAACCAGTCCATTTTGAAACACTGAAAAACACTGCAAGTGATCCACTGCAAAATCGCGGCGACTTCAATATACGAGTGCATTTTTTATCTTGTCAAATTTTGATCAACTTCACCGAACTTCTGTGGACGCCGCATTGTATCACTAGGTGTCATTTCATGACGGGGACTTTCGAGCAAAGCCGAGTAATTTCTCTAGTTGATCTAATAGAAATTGAACGAAACAGCTGTTCCTCTGGAACACTATCATAAGACACAACTGATTATCATACACATTGAAATGGTAAACAAATCGCGTGTTGATTTATGACAGAAAATTTGGCAGTCGTCTTTGTATTTTTATTCGCTCGCTAAATTCAGGCAGAATATGCTTATGTATCGTCCCGAATTACTGTGTTACATGAATGGTATGGGAGTAACGTACCGTCTGCCCTGCATCTAAAATAATTTGTGCCGACACAATCATGTTTGCTTTGATGTAGGCAGTGAATATGAATATCATTTAACGATTGGTGAAGCATAACTCGTATATAAAGTGTATATGACAAGAAGAGCGTGTGTAAACGGTGTAATCTTCGAATTGTCAAGTTTGAGATTTCGTGTCGGTCAAAGCAGCCCTATTAATAATGGTCGAGTATTATAATAGCATTGATATGGCAACAGATCAACTTTTTGCTTCTGTTCTGTTTGCTTGTATGTCGTAATCCAATCATATTTATTTTATACTCTGTATATACTATATCAATATCCAATGGCGCTGCCCTGATGTCTGTCATTGTACCCGGTATGTCAAACGGTCTTAGTAGCCTAGTTTCTTTTCAATTTATTATATAATACTACTTGATGTTTGACAAACACATTGGAAAGCCCTCGACAGGAGCAAACATTTACCACTGAGAAACCCCAAACAAGGTTACCACATAGTCATATAGGCCAATTTCTTTTTAAGTGGACGGCTAGATGAAAGTTAACGTGATTGTCTGTCATTGCAATCAAATGTAGTCATTAATTCATTTTTTTAATCGTATAAATTTAGTTTACTTGGAATAAAAAATTGTCTAGTGAGTCAAAAAGAGGGTGACGATAGAACCTCAATACGATGACAAATTTAAGCCAAGTTTGTCTCAATTTAACTGTATTATAACCCGTATAATTTCCTTGGTCTCGGCGTGCTTTTGTACTTTTCATACAAATCCCCAGATGCACTTTTATAGTAACACATGCATGTAGAGTAAACGAATTAACCAATCAAATGCGGCAGGCGATGGGAAAATTTCCCCCGACCCGCAAAACGCAGCGCGTTGACCGTTTTTTTTTTTCCTGAGTAGTAAACGGATTAATTGGCGAACAGATTCGCCGGAGCAGAAATATAAGACCCGATTCGACGAATAACTCGTCCAATTAGGCAGCTCATCACGTCCGATAAACAGTTATCTTATATGCTACCGTTTTATACCTGCACATCACGTACACAGTGCCACAGGAACCTGCTACTGGCAGTTCGGACCTGTCTGGCATGCAATCACAACGTGCTGGTGCGATAAGAAATACTTCTTTTTATATCCCCGTTTTCCTGTACATGTCATTAGAAGAAGAAAAAACCATACCTGTTATTACTATTTGTCCGAAACTATTGCGATACTTCACGTCAGACACCGAAAATATTGAACGTCGGATTTCGTGAATTGGAAAATGTATCTGTGTAAACACAAATTTAACTTTCTGCCTAAATTCAGCTTCAATTTGTCGCCCTTTAAAAAAAAGTACGAATTCAGTGCTTTGGGGGCATTGAGGTAAAAGAAAAGCTGGGTTTCCTTCCTTCCTTCCTTCCTTCCTTAAGAAGTAATTTTTTTAAAGTTCAGTGCGCTCGTTTACGCACTGGAAAAAAGGAAGAGTTAGAGAATTCTGTCTTCTAAATCGCAATAGCTTTCTTGAAATTTCAAATCGTAAAAAATAAAGAACAAATCGAATAATAAATAAAACAGTAATTCAGCCTACCGCATGATAGTGAACAAGTGATTTTCTTGTCTGAATAGGCAATTATGTGAAAAAATGTGCATCGTAGATCGAAGATTTCTTAAGTGCGAGTAATT
>JAQGBY010005265.1:0-14961 GCA_034698785.1 Mycogona germanica | reverse complement strand
CCGAATCGATCATAAAATCGACATAATCGAGTTGCTCGATATTATCGATGCAGACGATAATCATTTTACGAATTTACGGCCAAATTCAGTATTTGATCATCAACTTGGTGATGACGAAAATATGGTTTTCAGAAATCCTCAGTTGAGAACTTGATTTTCTCAGGAGTTGCTCCGAGGGGGAGTGTCTTCTTAACTTTCCTCCTATTGGTGGCCCAAGAGTAGAGACAAGCAGCCATGCATCTCAAGACAGACCCGCAGCTGTTAACTATTTTAAGGCAATCCAGCTCGTTCGCTGGGCAACTTCTTGCACACACACAGTACGGCTATATCTCATCGTCATCGACAATAAACATGCTGGAACATTTCGCAACCAGAAACACACTTACACATGAGAAAATGCAGTATTTATGTTCGCATCCTCCGTATACAATAGGGTATTTTTTATTATTATTAGTTATGCAACGTGAAGCCTTTTTTTGGCAAGATTCTCTGTGGCACATCGGGGGGATCCGTCTAATAAACCATGCGGGGTTATACTGTACCATGTACAGTAGCCACGACATGACGTTTGTACACGCGTCTGCATCTTTGGCGATGGTCTTTGAGGGGTGGGGGGTTGTGGTTGGGGATGTGTCTCTGCCTGGGTTAAGAACCGACGAATTATCTGCTTACATTAGAGATTTGGCGGTGGTCTGGGCATCGAAGTTGTTTTGTATATAGTGTTTTTTTTCCCTTCTTCATCCGTGTGTCTGCAGTGTCGTCTGGCATAACAAAATAAAAATAGATACGCAGGTTTCGTCGTCCCCAAGGCGAGCTTACTTTTTCAAAACAAATAAACAACTCTCGTTTAATTCGTCTATTAAAATGCAATGATGCCGGCGGACGCGAGCATTGGTGCACTGAAGAGTAACGAGTTAACCATTAGTCAACAAAGTGCATCGAAGAATATGTTAATGGATAAATAAAATACCTGTATTATTTATCTTAGGCAAATATGAAAAATATTGTTTTTTCTGGTAGTCTGTTTCCGTCAGCGTTTAGTAAAAGCTATATTCACTTTTGCACTTAAGGAAATATTAAATCATTGCTTTATATATTTTTAAGATCACGAATATTAACAAATGGGAGCATGCCATCGCTCGGATCTACTCGAATCTACCGAAATCTAAAATTGCCACCCCTGGTTACTTGAGAGCGACAGCAGCTGCCAAATATCTCGTACGCTGCTGCGTCACAATCGTTATCGCAAACAGCCAATAGCTAAACGGTTTTTAAATAGTCATTATTGCAGAGTACTGTAATCGCATGCACGATTCAGTGCGAGAATAATTTGAACGGCAGATTATTTTTTTGAATATTGCCTATTGAAAACGCATTATGTTATTTTTCTTTGTGGGTATATCGATGGAACTCTTCAGTTATACAAGTTTTTCAAGCCATGTCTTTTTCTTTATAAGAAAACTGAGGGGGTGATTGTTAGCTTGAAACAGCGTACAAGTGCAGATTCCGTGGAAGCCGACGTCGAGCACAATAATAAGGCAAATGTGCCGGAACTGTGTCTAGCTCATTTGAATACGAAATTGTCGCCAGATAGCAATGCGTTAGATTTGTACTGTAGATAGACAATCAGGGAGGGAGATCTTCAAAGGCACCAGTCTCCATTTTGTGACAAGGAAGCGTTATACAACAGACCGTGGAAAGAAAGAACAAATACACTCGTACATGTAGACGTATGAATCTCCAATGAAGCGTTAGAAGCCCTACTCAATCAAACGCTTACATATTATTTTCTCCGCCTAACCTTTTAGCCGAATGTTAACATCGCAGCCATCAGGGTAGCCACATTATCTGACTATCTAAAATTCAGGGAACACTAAAGCGCGGTTTACACCGGATAAGATCGGCTCCTTAGGAGCCGGGAGACTGGAGCGTGATCCGCGTCCCTGCGGTCAGCGCTCCACCGATCTTTTCGGTTTACATCTATATGGAGTGATTCAGTGCTGCTCCATTCACAAGCCGTTGTAATATTTGTACAATACTGTATGTAAATTTAATGACAATATTTCTCAGTTGGGGCGAGAAATGAAAAATTGGCGCCAAAAATGAGAGCCATTTTTATTGTGCCATTGCCGCACATGCTAGATCGAAAGCAGAGCGTAGCCCTCAGTGAGCGCACAGAAGGCGCTCAGTTAGCGGATCCCATGCGAGGCTCCCTTCAGAATAGGACAATTTCTATTCCTGATGGGAGCGACAAAGCGCTCCTAAGAGCCGCTCCTCGAAACTACAATATTTCGGTGTACACATAGAACCAACATGAAGATGCGATTTTTTAGTAACATCTGGGTATGGTTTCCCGACGAATCTTCGGCACGAAGAAAAATCTTCGGCGTCCTGTGATTGGCTGACTGGGTGACGTTTCGCTTTCGAAGTTGCGAAACGTCACCAAATCAGCCAATCACAGAGCTCCGAAGATTTTTTTCGCGCCGAAGATTCGTCGGGAAACCTCGTTTCGTTTCTCGTGACTTGTTTAAAATACAACCTTTGTCAAATTTTGGGCCAGAGAAACTTTAGGGAAATTGGAGTGGAACTTTGTTTGGGTGCACTGTGCTGTACCATACATGTGGACGCGCCAGCTTAGAAAGAACATAACTTTGCCAGACGCAACAGAGCAGACCCCCATACTAAGCAATTAAACAAACGCAGCGGATAACAAAGTCGGCCGTTTAACAAATGACTTCTATTTTAGTCCGGACGCAGACGATCACTTTTTAAACCGTGGAAACGGCAAGTGCTGTACACGTAATCATTTTCCAGGCGCGCACGATGACGTCACTTTCACGCGAGCGCATAAAACACGAGTTGTCGCGTTGCTCAAACTGTCGGGGTGTTTTGTCAATGTACATGTAGATACAGTGGGGGTAAAAATTCGATTGTTTCAAATCAATGCTAATGCTATGCCGAGCGGGGAGCGCCGCGGCTTTCCGATTTCCATCTATATATATATGTGGCGTAAGCTTATTTTCGGTCTCTATTTATAGACTTGTTTGCTCCTCCTCCTCCCCGCCCAATTCCCATCTATGTATTGTGATTTAGAAGTAAGCTCCTTTGATAAAAGATCTCTTGGTTTTTCTTTTATAAATCTAAACCCCCTTGGTTTATACTGCTCCTTGCTTCAGACAATCTCAATAAAAGAATAACCGACTGTGCTGTTTATGAAAAAAGAAGAAATAAATAACTCGATTTCCTTATCCCGTGCACTCCTAAGATAGGTTTGAAAGAAAGATAAATTCTTTTGGACTATTTTTCTGCCTACATCTTGTCCTCCTGGGATCAGTGGCGATGGCCTAAGCACCTGAGACCGAGAACAACGTTTCACTCTTGGAGGTTTATCTTGATCGCCTTACAGACGAGACAAGATTAATAATGCCTTGTCTTGAAATCCATAAGCCACGATCGGTTTCTGTCTCGTTCGATCAAATAATCAGCATAATGTCTAGGATATTAAAAACTGGAGGGACTATCTGATAATCATGTTTCTATTTTCCTATTGTTAGGTGAGCAATTAGGGCATCTTTAATCCTAACGAAACGTATTTTTAGGGAGTGTTATTATCAGAAGATTTCCTTATCTCTTTAATGGCATGCTTTTGATTTTTCAAAAGAAATTGACATATAGAAAAATGTGTTCGTCTTTGTGTTATAACGCCGACTTTCACGTATTGTCTCGGGAAGACGATTTTTTTTTAGTTGGATCGATAAGTCCTGAGTGACTGACAGCTTATTGTTTTCAGGTCAGGCGTGGTTTTGTCATCTGTATGCATCAGGTTGATGATGCTACAGGCGTGTTCAACATCGTCGGGAACATATTGTACAGAAGCACCACGTTTGTTCACGCTTAATTGAAGAAACCTTGGCCAATTTCGCCGAGCTCATCAACTTTGCATACAAGTTGCAACTGCATCGCTGACGCTGGAAGCAATGTAAATAGGAATTTTGAAAAGGGAAGGACAACTGAGCAGACGGAGACACCGCTAACGCCAAGAATAATAAATTGGTCTTTGTAAATAAGGTGGTGGTCGTCGTCGTCGTCGTCTCCACGAAGTTGGTGTTTGCATATGCCAAGGCATGGCGCAGACAATCTCAATTGAGATCTCTCGCATTTTGGTGGATTCGCCATCCGGACAGTAGCAGCCCGTCTTAATTACATACGACGTTCTCGAGATTGGTGCATGGGTATGCGTCGTTCCATCTTTTTGGGCTGTAATATATTTTATTATTGTCGCTAATTCCGTTAAACCATTCTTACTGTTCAGCACATTTATGAGGGGTTTGCTCGGTGCTGTTATTCCACATGGGGCCGCATCACAATATTGAGAATCCAAAGTCGTTTCTTCGTTGTTGGTGTCGAATAATTAGATGTTTGCGCCTCAATGGGGGTGGGATTAGAGAGGAATCACTGGTTCACTTCCTGAACAAACAGCTCGAGAAATTATATTTGAACGAATATTTCTTAATAAAAATACATTTTTATTTTCGTCTTGCAGTTATGATCCTGCCCAATTGTTCCAATTATTCTATAAAGTATATTCGCATAAGACCTATAGTATCTTTCAAAAATTAACAATTTTTCTGATTTGTGTGTTCGAATGTTTCTGTTTAATAAAAATAATTTAAATTATGGTTAATTCAACAGCCTGTAAGCTGGCCTGATGGTTGTGTCTACATGGAATGCGAAATTAATCCGTGTACTGTGTTTCCCGTGAAATATCGAACATAATGAGCTTCTCTGTCCCTAATGAAGTAATTTGGCCCGCGGGGGCCGCAATTTCATGTCGGTTTCTCGCTGATACACGGCGCGGGCCGCTGGTAGGGTCGTTGCACCCCACCAGAAGTAATTGTGTGACGTAAGCAATCTGCGGAACCGACGTACAGTCTGGCTCGACCTCGCGAAACATTTTTATGGCATAAAAGTATATTCGCAGAAGTTTCGAACTGTCTTATTTATTATAACAAGTTCCCCTCGTTTTTATTTCCATCCGTTTGTTTTGGCGTGGGCCGGGAGAATGCGCCGCCTATATACGGATATACAACAGTACATGCATATACAACAAACACGCGAAAGAATATTATTTATTTGATTTTCCTCCTGTCCTATCTTTCTCTCGCTCGCTCTTCTGCCGCATTCCTATATATATATATAGGAGGATGCCTTATCTGGCCAACTAATTTTCTATTCTTTGGTTCTTCCACCCCCACCACGCTGATGGAGTCAGTCCCCTCTCCCCACCATTTCTCCTCTTTTCTTCGTCGATATGACAGAACGTTCTATCTCATTTGCCATTCGGTATTTGTTTTAGAACGCTACATCCACGCGTGTGTGTTGGGGCCGGGCCGCAGAGAACAGTGGCCCACCAACATCGTATTCCTCCCTCTCTTACATATCCTACTTCCTCCTATATATATATATATATTATGAACGCCCGCAGAAGATGCTCTATGGAAACAATGCAACCTTGTATCTATCTCCATCGTTATGGCAACAATGGGAAGTTGGGAAGCAGATTTGTCATGTTGCGTTGGCAAATGAAGTCACTAGCGGCGACTAAATATCTACTACTACACTTACATATCGAAAAGTCGAGATCTGAATATGTTTAACATTTAATTTAAAGTCGTCTTCAGTCAAATTCGCATTCCTATTTTTTTTTTAAATTTTATTATTAAATTGCGAATAATAATTTGTCGACGAGTCATGGAGTTGTCTCTTCAGGAAATTAAATCAGGAATAGAGTTCTGAGCATTTTTCGAGCGAGTTAACTGACGACAAAAGTGCTTTCTGTTCCATCAAATATGATTAGTAACAGAAGCTCTAATGCCCCTGTTCCTCAATAAGTTTAGTCAATTATAAAAGATTTTCATATAGGTCGTCATTCCACCTTGAAGATCCTCTCTATTGGTTTCCTTCTTCTTTTCTCTTCCGCGTGAGAGGAAGACCCTGATGATACTAGTACTTAGGCGGCCTGGCGGGACCTGGGCTTATTGGTTCGGCTTGTTATAAAAGGATTTGCCTGTGGGGTGGTAATCTCATTCCCCAGAAGTCAGAGGTTTGAGCTAGAGAGCTGCTGACGTAGTCAATCGAAAGAAAATGGCACGGGCTTGTTCAATTTTCTCCAGACAATTTATTCTTTTTACAAAGCCAGTGCTCCGTAACTTTCCTTTGTTGTTCGGGCCAAATTCGCGAAAGTAACTATGGTTGTGTAACCCCTATTGTGGCAAAAGAAATGATCGTTTTGTATTTTCCATTTACTTCCTGTCTTTGAGTTATTCCGGCGGTGTGTCATGGATTTGATCTCGGATCTGAGGAGGGCCGAGATCTGCCAAATTCGAGTTTGATATTGTTTCAATTTATTTATTCAATTAATCCTGAACGCAAGGCAACATCAGACGGATGATTTTGAAAAATCCAAGCACAAGAATTTTATTTAAAAACAAAATTGACAAGTCATTTTCTACATTTTATGCAGATGGATTAGTTGCACTTTTTCGGCATGAATTGGTTTGTTTCCACTCTTTACCAGTAGGTTGCCTTACACGAGACTGTAACTCTTAACAGACGGCAAATTTTACTCCGCAGTTGGCCTCACCAACAAATTTAATCGAGAACCGCCACTGCACTGCTATTTCCATTGGAGCTTCAATGTCAATCGAGATTAGGGACCGTTGGGAAATTTTAATTTTCGGTCAGGTTCAGTCGATAGGAAACTCCGGTATGCTCCCAAAAAAATCACAACGCACCAAAACCTCGTTCTCCATCGAAATTCAGTTTAACTATGAATAGGGAAAATTCGTCAACAAACTGAGAATTCAAACAAGACTTCATCTCTCCCCCTTCTGTTGGTAATCTCAATTAGGATTGAAGTGAAAGTGTAAACAAGACATCAATTCGAAATTAAGTCTAACCCTTGACAGTATGTAGATGTGATGAGGTTTAGAAAGAGGAAGAAGGGGTGGGGTGATAAATTTTTATGGAAATCGGGCTTAATTCAATTTTGTCTCGCTGCAGATAGGATTACCGTTGAGGCGGACTCTCGTGCCGTAAGCCTTTTGTTGTTTGGAGAAAAGCAAATAGACACAGTTAATTTAATACACAAAATCTTGTTCTGGCGAAGGTCGACGACAGTGGAATGACCTTTTCCCTCGCGTGTCAATAGAGAGAGGGTCCACCGTCCGTGGCATGTTGCGTGAGTTGCGACTGGAGATGCGTATTTGGGTTTTATAACACTTGCCTGTGTTTTTTCTTCATTGGACGCGGGTGAAGAATTCGAGATCCAAAATGGCTGCGTTTTTACGAGTTGTATGAGGCGAACACCTCGACTTTACCACCGCAGTGCTCTTCCTCCTCTGCTATGAAATTCTTTGAATTACTCAAGACAGTTTTAACGAGGATTTAACATACGAGCATCTTTGGTGTTTTCAGTGCATCTTATTGCTAAATTTATTAGCTATTTATGATATTTTGTGCTGCTGCACGATCGGAATTGGGGAAATTAATTTTGCGTTCCAATCTCTAATACATTTTTATTAAATAAAAAATTACAAATAAAAATAATAATTGTTATTAACGAACAATTGAGACTAAAATCAAATTTTTCAAATTTTATCAAATTTTTAAACATATATTTTACACAAGGGAGGACTTCTACTTTTTCTCCTTCGAAATATCCTTTTGTTTTTGGTCAAACAAAACACATGCGTGAGTCTAAAATCTTCAGTGTGGTATCTTGAAATCTTTCCCCTCATGTGCTCACTACACCCAAACAAAATAACATTTAATTTTTAGAAAAACGCGAAATAGTAATTGTGTTAATGGCGATTAAGTCTGCTTAAAACGAAATAATTTTGATGCTTTGTGACATCTTGTGTGATCATGTGAAACACATGTTTAGGTGTTATTTAAATATGTGTAGACGAAATTAAAAATAAAAGTAATGTAACGAAAAAACCATGGAGAATATATTTTGATAAAACGGCAAAAATGTCATAAGCTTCAACATATACTATGGAGTGTTTCGATATTCTCTTAGAATATGGGACGTGCGCTTTACCATTAGGTGGAGCTGCCATTGTTCTTTTTGGCTGACTGGGTTCCATCGACATAGGGTTTTGTATCCACGGCTACCTAACAAGATGTAGGCCACTTGTATTTCATTTTATATTTGCTGAACCAGGAACCTAAACTTACGCACGTTTGCGAAAAATACCAATGTTGTAGAATCAACGTTGCGGTCTGAATGTATTGTGGCAGGTGGTGCTTTATGTGCCGTATTCGACTTCAGCCTGCCGTGGTTTAATATAAAAAGAGCACCTGCTTGCGGCGGTGCTGTTTCAAGTGTCTGGCAAACAGGAAATCCCAAATTGTGATATATTGCAGCGTCGCTTTTTTAATTCCGATTTATTGAACGCGGTTCCGAGCGCGCGTCGGTAAATTGTAATCCATTATGACGGCTGCAATCGGCTGTTCTCGCCCGACGACGGACGAGTGTAACCTCCCTGGTCCCAACCCTCAATCCGAACCACTTATCCTCTTCTGTGTTAACGTCCAGTCATCACCTCTTGCTTGCTTGCGAAATGAGGAAAATAATGTTATTGAAATTTCCTGAAATCAGTCGTGTTAAGTGGCTCTTTCTAGTGCCACCTTCCCCTCAAATTGTAAGTCCCGTGGCACGAATCCTGGGCTTCAGGAGGTTGTGTTATCGTACTGGAACCTACAAAACATCCATGTGACTCCACGCGGTAAACTTTCGGCTCGATCAGAAAAAAAACGAGGCACCAGAACACCCGCACAGCCCTTAATGGCGGTGACCGCACGTTTTATTTCCGCAATTCCGCAATTGAGAGATTCGGAAAATGTGGCTGGTCTAAACGATGACCACCGAGAGACGTTAACGATCGCTGTAACGCGTTAACGCTGCATGCGTGACTTCGCCTGACACTCGGGCCAATGTTACCTTGCGGCCTTAATGATCATATTTATTGACACTTAACGGCCAGTCACCACCACCACCACCACTGAGGCCATTTTTTGGTGCGTGACACGTGCCGTTGGATTAGTAGGGAACCACCCCCCGTTGCTCTCGCTCAGGCAAAATTCCTGATAAAAATCTGAAACGAAATTCAGTTTTTTTTAAACGTTAGATTAGAAACCAGATATCTATCTTCGTGAGATCCGTGAGTTCCTTGTTGTGTGGTAATCAACCAATTGTCTTGACTGGTGCAGCAGAATCTTGGGCTCAACTTATCTCACGATCAGATACATTTCACCACCTCAATATACATGAATATCAAATAACATCTCAGAAGAGCAAAGAGTTCCGTTGCAACTAAACTTTTGCCAAAAGCTTTTAAACCAGAATCTCGCCCAGAATATTTATTGGTCTATTTTTTTTTTGTTTTCGACCCTCATCCTGTTTCAAACTAACCTTTTTCACTCAATTCTAAAATATGATATCGAGTGTGCAGTAGTGCCGAATGACATATCTCTTTCATTTTCGTGCACGGTTACTGTCAGTCGACTCGTTCCCGTGAGTTCCAATGGGGAAGAAAAATACTTTTATTTTTTATTTTTTTCTTCCTATGTCGTCATCAGTCCTCCTCGATCTATATTTGTAAGTGGTTCGTCCGTCATGCGTCAAGCCAATGTTTTCTTTTCGCCGGCGAAAAATACAGCAGTCACGTCGCGTAAATGCCGGTTCCGCCCCAACACGTCACTCGCCGCCACCGTAATATCCTCCCGAGACCCAAAAATGTGTTTTTTTTTCTCTTGAACGATCGAAGATTTCATGTTAAAGACTGTCAAAGATGTCACTGCAGAAAATAATCCTAGGCATGGTTTTTCGTGTGCTCTAATTCAGTATTGCCTATTTTTACGCTTCCAAAATACAGTTTAGACACATTTCTACTGGAAGTGTGTACAGTATGAGTATGATGAGTGAAGTTTCATCGAAGACGAACCAAATATTGAGATGGTTGATAATTCAAAATGTTAATGCTAGAATTTACAAGCCCTAATGGGTAGAAATAAAAGCGTGCGTAATTTTAATTAATTTACTGTAGTGGTATCAAGATGGACGTGGAACTTTTTTGATATCGTGTTACGTCATTAATACACTGTTAAAGACTTTGAAGCGAGGCGATACAAAATAAAAATTTGGGTTTCAATATCCTGGAACAAACAACATTTTAAGTGAGTGCTTGTGGTGTGTGTCCACCATGGCTTTTCACAATGTCTTAGCATTTTGTCGTCAAGAATCAGGAATCATCGCACCAAATCTCCGCCGAACCAACAAATTAAGCTACGATTGATTTCGTGTACATGTCGTGTCGTGTAGATTACATTCCTAAACAGTGACAACTTCAGGTATCGATTCTGACCCAACGTGTGTTGATATAAAGCGCCATCTGGTGAAATGGAAGGCGCGAGATTTTTGGGATCTTCGTCTTGTTTTATCAACAACTTCCGGTTACAGTTGATGTACATGTAATTGATGCCGCGAATGATCAGGGAATTAGCGCGTCTTTCTTATTTTTGATGTGTCTCGGACAAATCCTACTTTCGATGCGATCTATTCGAGTGTAGAAAAAAAGGTGTCTCACGAGGATATGTGCCGGGTTTTTGTCAGCGGCAAATGAGATTAATGGGATGATGATTAATGTGTCGGTCCTTGTTTTGTTTTTTCTCTCTCCGCTGATGGGTTTCCTCTTTCTTGTTGTTTTTGCCCAACAACGCAGCTGTCGACGGCAGATGGACCTCCTGGTCGTCCTGGTCCTCGTGCAGCCCTGACTGCAAACACAATCGACGCCGCTCCTGTGCCAACCCCGCCCCCACCAACGGAGGGCGCTACTGTAGCGGCAACGATTTGGCCACCACCAATTGCACGGGCGGCATGTGCAGAAGTGAGTCTTGTCTTTCCGCCTACATTATTTTTTCTACTTGTTTTTATTGTTATTTGAACGGTTTTCTAACATGGTATGACGTTGTTATTGGTGGTTGTCCGTGTGGTGAGCTCTTTGGTTGCCTTATATTACTTATCTCTACCTGAAGCAATGCCACCGATAAATGAATTTCGTATTTCAGTTGAATTTTTTATTGCAACAGTTAATCGTGATCTAAAAATACGTGTAGAATATTCTGGTTATTTAACGGAAGCATCAATTTCTGATTTAATTTCCTGGAACGTTTTTTAAAAATGGCATACAACTTTTTTAAAAGGGAAATTACACGACACGAATATTAAGTCATTGTAAAATGTGAATTAAGAAAATGTATCCATAAATACATTATGCATCATACACTCAATGATATTATCAAATACTTTGTACCACTGTAATTAATGAATTTTGAAATATTTAAATTTGATTAATTCATAATTATTTCATTTCATTTCAATTAATGGCTTTCATTTTTCATGAAATTCATTGAATTTTATTTGAAAGTTTAATCGTCAACAACTATGTGTTGCCACATTTTCAAAGGAAGTAAATAAGACTCGTCGTAGCCCAGTTGGTATAGCGATTGACTGTGGATCGGCTGTCCCAGGTTCGATTCCCGGCGCAGGCTCTCAAAAATTTCGAACCCGGGGTACTGGTCGTTCCCCTCGCATAGTGCCTGAGCACCTTGAGGGGACGTAACGCCTGTAGTGCGGTTGACTACAGTTGATTAAATATATATATATAATAGTTGAACACAAAATAAGACAAGGTTTGTGCAGATAATCTTCTTTAGAAGTTGAATAATAGAATAATACGCTGCAGCGACGTTGTTGAAGTAGACGTTGCAAAATCTTTGAATGCAGCGCATGCGTTTAACCCGAGAAAACCTGAGGTTCACCTTTATTTTTAAACACTCTCTGTCTTTCGCTTTTCAACTGATGCTAATGACGCTTGTTTAACCATTTTCTTAGATGGGAAAGAAATTGACGTGGACTTAGGCGTGCGCCCAGCGGGAGAAGGTAAGAATCCGATATATTTATTATACTTGTTTTCGGCAACTGTGCGTGAAACAGCCGAGCGAATATCTATAATCCGTCGTATGTCGTGCGCGCATTGCATATATATACACACTACATCAGCATTTTTAATGGGGGACTGTATGGGGCGACACTATATCCTAATTTTTTAAAAACTTGTTTCAAAACCAGATGCTACCAATGATTGCCACTGGTATCGTTGTTGAGCGGGCTCGTTTTATTTATGCAATTGTTAGAATGACGGACACAGGACTGGCTACTCCATTCATCTTTGGTTCATAGCTTATGAATAAATATGAAGACATAATGACGAATTCGGCGAACGTTGTCGTGCCTAATACACTTTAGTTAATTTAGTGTACAGTGGACAGTTCGAGGGGTGCACCATTTGCTCGTCGCCCAGAGCACCATTTTTTTTTTGGGTAGCGGGCCCTGTGTGCATGTACCCTCCTGAAAGCTATCAGCTATAGGAGGGAACCATAGGTGGCCCCCGAATAAATTGTCCGGGGAGAAATGTAAAACAGGTTGCCGCTGTGGTTTTCCTCGCGCAGGTTTCTGTCGAATGCTTTAAAAAAGATCCTCCTGTGGTCAGAGATGACTATACAAAATTGCTTGAAGTGCAGGTTAGCAGGTGGCGGTTAGGAAATGCCCATTGAAGTAATTTATGTTCTATAACATTGTGGAATTTGGTGGCGTGTAAGTAAGTTTTAATTTAGGAGCCGGGTCTCGTGAGTAGAGTTGATGTCTGTACTCGTCGGGCCTCCCGCGGCCAGGACGAGTTCTCCGAGGGGTTCGAGCAGAGGCCGTCGAACCAAGAGCATGTACGCGCGCACAGACACACACACTTAAAAGATCTTCCAAATTGATTTGACATTTTTGTCAAATCATTTCGAACGATCTTATTTTTATTTTGCATTAATCGCCGTTGGTCGTCGACGAACAGTGCATGCCTGCACCGAAAGATCATCAATTTTTTTTTGAAAACTGAATATCAGTTACCAAATGAAAATCAAGTTCTTCTTTCTCGCTCGACATCGCTCCGCAAAATTGGTTTTTATTATTCAATCCCTCCAAATGAAACGAAGCTATTTTTCTAAGAATCATTTGATGTTGACTCTGAAATTTCAATTGTCATCGATCTTCAGCAATATTTCCTGCCAAATTGCGAATACAAAGATAGGTCATTGTACTTGTAAATAAAACACAAATTAATTTCTATATGTTCGTTTAATTCCGTATGTATTATGATTGTGCTATTAAAAAAGTGTCTCATACATGGAGACCGAATTGCGCAATCCAAACTTTTAAAGTTAAAATAAATTATATCAACAATTAATATGTGTAGTTTTTATAAACGGGATTTATTAATATTTACTTATTAAGATTATTTTAAGATTTATTAATATTTACTTATTTAGACACCCCCGATGACTTATCAATTCTCCTCCGGACGAAATCTTGGTATTTTGTTATCAGTGACTTCAGCGGAAATGGCTGAGGTGGATAAGCACTCAAACTCATGCAGATGAAAAAAGCTTACAACACATTCATATTGCAAGGGAACGAGGTTTTGTATGATGTATGGACGCGTCGGGGATGTGAAGATAAAGCTTGCATATATAATAGAAATTTCGGAGAATTTCCCTGTCTGCAGGGACCGACGCCTAATGCTAGGTACGCATGATCATTGATCACCAGTAAACTATAAACAGAGAAGTGACCAGGTCAATCCATCAACGATGTACTCGTATATGACGCGTTTTAGATATCGGCCATGCGATGTGCGGACGGCATTATAGGATTTCGAAATCGCCATTGTGAGCATTCGAAGTTGTGTTTCGTAGAAAATGGTACGGTCGTCTACAACTCTCCGGGTTCCGGGAAAGTGATGTACCAGCGCCCAAACAATTTAGGAACGTCGCCTAAGAACTCCTAGAAAGCAGCAATTTTGACGCCCATTTTAATTTCCGACTGCATTTATGTCGTAAAAGTATTCTGGAATTTTATGCGCCCCGTCCCGGCATTGTCCAAGAAAACAAACCCTAACATGATATTATCTAAAAACGTATTTGCAGAAAAAAAATACATTGACACCGAGATAGCAGGTGCGGCGCGGTTTATGAGACCAGGGTGGCAATGTTGGACATGTTCAACCTTCCACATCCGATAACATTGATATATCGGCTGCTATCACATTACATCGGTAAAGTTGGTTGTGACATTGCGAATTAGGACATATTTTGAAGACATTACTGACAATCGTGACTTTCTAAGCTGACTTTCAGATAGATATCAAAATGTATACATGTACTAAAAAAAAGTATATATACTTTTTTTAAATTCCTTCGAAACCAAGCGTGTTTCTTAAGACATCTGAATGTTCGTGCGACTCAGCCGTCAGCACGGCGTGCTAATGTCTTCTGGTCGGTTAGTTCACACGAGCGTGTGTGTTGTCGTTATCCAAGTTGATCCAATCCAGCTATAATAATGCTATGCTCGCGATGACGGACGGAACCACATCGAGACCATCTGGCCTTTGTCCGCGCTCTCGCTGACACCTGACAGATTCGACGGTTTGTCATTGACAGGTAATATCTCACGTTATTAGCACACGCTGGTCGTCATTACGGCGCTCACAGCACGTACGCACGTGTGAAGCGACGGCGCGTACTAGGGCTACTTCCCTCTAGATTTTCAGAGTCATTTTATATGACCACATATATTTTTTCATTGCTCCATCATAGCACGAAAGTCGAATTAGATCACTTTTACCTTGAGATTCAACAGCTAGTGAGAGGTAAAGCGCGTCGGAGATTACTTTTTACAGGGAACATCCTGATTCGAAAGGCTGTATTTATTTCGAGATAGGGTTGAATGGATAGCTGGACGCTAAACCGAAAAGGCGATAAGAGCTGGCAGAACTCTCCTAATATAAT
>JAQGBY010005264.1:0-14962 GCA_034698785.1 Mycogona germanica | reverse complement strand
CCCGCGCCGGGAATCGAACCCGGGACCGCCGAACCACAGTCCGTCGCTTAACCAACTGCGCTACGACGGGTCGTACCTTTTTATATCATTATCAGCAATGAACTAAATTTAGAAAATTACCAGACAACCCAGTAACTGATGATCATGGATAGAGACCCATAGAGTGGCCTATGCTAGACAGTGACGTGTTCGTTTTTCAGTTCAGTTAATTTTCTGATGAACCGCGTGAATTGTATGGACCTGTGGAAGCTAAAGCCGGCTCTGGAATTAATTTACTTTCTCAGTCTAAATGAACCAAAATCTACCTGACAAACAGTGTATCCCGAAGTCGGAGGATGGAACAAACAACGGTTGGTGAACAGCAATAGTAAACACAGCTGTGATGAGTTCGCAAATGGATACAATGACCTCCCGAGACCCTTTTCTATGCCCCGTCCGAATTCTATGTCTGCAACTATATTACATGTATATCCCCCGCCATAGGCCCTCCCTTTCTTGGGGGCTGCTTGCGGGTAAAATTTGTAATATTGCGCAATATCGTTGGAAAACAAGTACCGTGAAAAACAACGCAATATACGAATTCAGATTGCCCGAAAACCCGAATATGAAGATTTACAATCAATTATATCATAGCCGCAATGACCATGGACGCTCAACCCATGTACGCTTGAGTAGGGTGCGTTAAGGCTTTAAACAAGATAGGCAAGTCCGTGCTAGGACAAGAGAGCGCGTTGGATTTTCAAAACAAGTTGGTCACGTGATCTGTATTTCCGGAAAGCGCCTGCGATCTCGAAGGCAAAATTTGCCCCAATCCGAAATATTCGCAATTTCTTTTTTTTTGTATTTTTGCAATGCAAATGTGCAAATATATTTCACAAATTTATCAAACACGCTCTAGCGAAAACCATTGTGATAAGGATGTTAAGGTCATCAACCTTTGAAATCGAAATATCAAAAAAATATGTAATAATAAAAACTGCAATTTTGCTGAAAAAGAACACATCGCATTTGTAACTCGCACATGCAGTTTCTTTTTCTACTTCAAAATGTGAAAACATATTTCATACTGTCACCAATTGCCCCTCACCTCCTGTACCCCGGGATTGCATAAACGAGAGACCGCGCCGGGAATCGAACCCGGGACCGCAGAGCTAGTCAGTCGCAATACCGACTGGGCTACAAGTCATACTAGCACGAGCGCTATCTAGTTAGCATTGCTGAAAACTTAAAGGTTTCACCATTTCATTTTGAGGAAAATTTAATATCAATACTTTCTTGATGTCAAAGATCAAAAGGATAATAAAAAAGCAAACATAAATGCAAATAATTATTTTCTTTTCCGGATTCTATCCAATCCTATGATGCAAAACGATAAAAATACGTTATGTCGACAAATAGACCATTCTGTCAATTGCCTCGTTCCGTCTCATCTCGAGTGAAGCCCTTCGAACCTGAGTCGGATCCACGGACTTGAGAGGCAAATATTTCCAGCAATAATAATATATCAATGGGACATTTACCGATCCGCGGACGAAAAGCAATTATTTGTCGGACAGGCGGAAACGGCTGTGAATTGCGCCGACTGTCATGTCAATTGTAATCAAACTTCCCCCCCTCGAACGACCCGTGACACACAATGGACACCAAATGATACAAAAATAAACAGAGACCCCAGCTCCACAATCCCCCTCAAACCCACCATCACCTATTTGATTGGTCATTGGTACGACCGCTTCTCTGTACACAAAAAATACTATTTTTGCGTGAACCGTTGGAACTACATGCATCAATTGAGTGTCTGAAAACCACGCAATTAAGCCGGAGGAGGGGGCTTAATTGTCGACTAAATTCTGCAGTTGGATTAACGTTATTAATTTGAAGGTTGCCTTCGGTGGCAAACTGATCATCAGCCGCACCGCGTCCGCGCGAGTGCGGGTTATGGGTTAAACGAGACAACTGCGCCGACTGAGATTCGAACTAGGGAACTTCCGCAACGACATGAATATTAAGGCGGCAACGCTGGTGGATTTTGGTTGCCTGAAATTTCGGAAGAGGGCTTTGAGACGGCAATGCGGTCATCCGCTTACAACGGCTGTTCCGACGCATTTAAAAAAATATATTCGATTCCATTAATTGCCTGCACCATTTAAATCGGTTAGCAGCCAATTTGGGCCGCGAATGTGCCGCAGTTTATCGCGTGTTGACAGTCAGTTAACAGCGAAAGTGCTTACTACAAATAGCGTCCCTTAATGGTCAAACAGAAGTCCAAATCCAGATGGTCCCAAAACCAACACATTTTCCGCCCTAATATCCACTTAGGAGATGCGCCGTTTAACTAACTGTAGTGCAGTGACTACAGTGAATTAAACAATAATAATAATGAAAAACTGCAACGTCTACTGACTTTGCTTAAATTATCAATAAAGGTAAATCATGAATTCGAAACCTGAAGATTTTCAAAATTTTTTAATATGTTTTCAAGCATACAAGCACGGAATTAAATATACGAGAACGTACAGTGTTAATGAATGTTTGTTAAGGGGGTGCACCGGTGATTTAACATTTAAAAACCCCCCCAAGAGGGCGACCTGGAAATTTTGCCTAACCTAGGCTGCCTAGGAAAAGGGTCTCTTTTACTTCTGTTCCGATAGAAGGCGCGTGAAGGAATTTCTCTCGCCCGAAAAATTCCGAAGGTGTCGGCCGGATTCGAAACCGCGATCACGGGTTTTTTAGGCGAACGCGCTACCCACTGAACCACTCGACACCTCTAGAACGTACAGTGTAGTTTATAAAATTTGGACTATCGATTTACTGATTATTAGGAGCAGTAAAAATGTATGACGTCATTAAGAGAAGGAAGGCACCCTAAATTTAACATTGCATCCCCACGAAGATGTCTTAAAATGTTAAGACTTTTAAAAATTTTTGGAGTATTGCTCCGTATGACTAAGGTGGCGGGTGCACGCTGTTGGTTCCCAAATTTTGGTTCCCCCCCCCAAGCATCGGGTGCGTCGGGTTATTGCTAAGTCAGGTGACTTCACCTGCAGTCCCCTCTCCCTGACCGAACGACAACACCAACTTTGACGTTCCTCTGCAATTTTTGTTTTAAATATCAAAATTTAAATAACGAGCTACCTCGACCTGTCCCATGGAACTAAACAGGTTTTAAGGTACACCGATCTGACTAAGCCGTTCGTGTCGATTGTACCAACAACTGATCTACTTCCGTTATAAAATAAACCCCACCTAGCGCACCAAACAACATGTCAGTCGGAGCCACAAATGGTGACACCGGTGCAGTCACGTCTGTCAGCACTGTCAAATTTCGACACGAACTCCACCGAGCTGACAACCCTCGCCCACCCGAGGCACGGCACGTGTCTGGTGCACAGGTGGGTCGCCACTTGTCGTTCTGTCCAACATAAAACCGCACGAACCCGACCCATCGGAAATTCCAAATTGCTCTCACGCATGACCGATGCCGGGTCGTGGTCTGCCACCGGAGCACCATGGTGTGTCATGCTGTCTAAATAAATATAGTGTTTGCCGAATTCGGGACAAAGGGCCAGCAGGTGGTCATGCTAAAAACCGATGAATATTTTAAAAATTATCAAACGTTCGGTCGGGCCCTTTGTGCGTGAAAGTCATTGGCGTTCTCTGGTGGCGTTTCAGACGATAAATTGATTATTCGTTGCAGTCAGTTGTTATTTTTTGGACTATCGTCCAAACCGGAATTACCTTCTTGTATGCCTAGACTCCTATAGCGGTGAATTGGAAGTTGTCGGACGTCACTAGCTGCAACAATTGCCACCTGCGGTCATCTGCCACATGGCGAAATTTATGTCACCCAATGATTAAGGCCCTGTTCCACTGACGACCTTCTGAGTTTGTTGGAGAAATCTCAATTGTCATTGAAATTTTGGGAAAACGGGCTTTCGAGTCGCAGGCTCTATCTTCAAATTCAGATCACGTGCCCGAATGTTCTGAAAAGTGCAACGCGACCTCTTCAGCACATTCGAAATCGTTAAGCACAGTTGAGATTAAAATAAAGAAAGGGCAAAAAGCCCGGCAAAACCCAGAACACGACTGGGGGAAAAACGACGACGCCCGAGTTGAAATACAAAAAATTAAATAAAACGAAAATTTGCGAAACGCGCGACAAAATGATCAAACTCTCTCAAGACTTTCGTCACTACCCAAAAAATTGAAATAATATAAAGGAATTTTTTACCATGTTTCTGGTTATCAATAGCGTTTTCGAAACCGCCAAGTTTCCTTGTCAGTTGAATTCGAAAAGGTGTGCTAATGCGCACGTCCAAAAATATATAACAAGTAAAAAACTTAAGCAGAAAAGGGCGAGGTCAAACTTTAAAACAGAGGGTAGATCGTCCCTCAAGTGCACCGGTCAAGCGCTGGAGAGAGAACAATTAACCTACTGTTCGATGCCATGTGTTTTTGCAAAAAAATTCGGATCTTAAAGTAGACCAACGGCAAATTTGGCTAAGTAGCAAAGGCTTGCAAAACCAAAAATATTCGATACCGACAAATACAAGCAACGCCATAAATTTGTCAATTGACGTTACCCATTACTTGAATTATTATAGTGAAACGAGGTATTTTTTAATCATTTTTCGATGAGATAAAATGGATGTTGTTCCCGGGACAGCGCCGGACGAGAAAGGACGAACAAGAGTTGGCGATAACTCGGCTTACAATAAATAATAGTAAACTATTATTTAAAAAATGATTTAACTAAACTAGAAAAACGTGGGGCGTTGTGGACGTGTGGACGATGACGATTCACAGCCAACAAATTTCCCACATCCACATCTTCCATAGAAAATTAATTATTGTAAAAAGAGTTATCGCCAACTCTTATCCGACGCTGTCCCGGGCACAACTTCCATTTTTAGTTTACATACTCAAGACGTTCTATTTTTATTATTTTATTTTTCGACGAGTTTGAACGACAGATCGGCAGATGGCGAATTTTGAATGTGCTCAAGAGGTTGCGTTTGACTTTTAAGATCGTTTGGGAACGTGATCTCAATTTGAAAATAACGCCTGCAATCTCGAAAGCCCGTTTTCCCAAATATTTCAATGACAATTGAGATTTCTCAAGCAAGCTCAGAAGGTCAGTGTATTAGGCGCAGTGCCCATACACTTTAAGTGGATGAGACTTAAATCAACCCACCCGAGGTGGCCAACCCTTCTATTTTTGTCATTTCTAGTGCTTCATGCAACAATGTGTACAGTCTGTGAGCAGGCGGGATAAGGAAATAAAGCCGTTAAAAAATATTAAAACTGATTACTGTTTTTAGACTACAAAGACTGTTATAAGAAATTGTGCCCGGCTCAAACGAGAAGACATGTGCGCTCTTATTTCCAAAATAAGAGAACGAGTATGGGGACAGAGGCGTTCTATCGTCGACATTTTACATCTTTTTTGTGTGTGGTTAATTTAAGACCTTGCCAATAATAGCCATCAAACGATTCACATGTCTTTTTCTTATCTCCAACGGCAAAACGATTTAACAGCAATCCGACAAGAAAGTACGGGGGTCAGCAATACTTTCCGATATTGCTGCCCCCGGAACACCCGAAACCGAACAACCACATACAGCTTTGGTGTTTTGAGTGATTGCCATTGAATGTGAAGATCAGCCCTACGTTTTTCCTTTATGCCACAGAAAATCTACGTTTCTAAAAGTTAGGACTACTGGCAATTAATGCCGAAGCACCACGATGAACAAACACATAACAATGGTGTAGCGAATAATGTTTACAGAAAAACTCATAGACGAAACCTGAAACGATCTTTCTCAAAATTAGAACCTTGAAGATTCTGTCTAATACAGCGAGGACATTTGCGAATTTCCATGCGGTCGAAACTGCTTCGATTTGCCGCTTGGTGTGCTGCGATGAATATTGAATTTTACCGGAGTAATGCAAAAATGCGATTCTAATATAAAAACATTTTAGCACAATTGTGTGACGATCGTGTTCACACTCAATATTTCCTCCTGCGCATCTCCTTGCAATTACAAAATTAAAAAAATGTTTTATAGAAAGAATAATCGATTATTCAAAATAGTAAATATTTTAGGTACATATCAATACGGCCCCTAACCTTTACCCAAATACAAAACGATTAAATACAGCGAAATGCCAAGCCGATCGACTTCCCCCCTTACCGGTTGACACGTCGGCAATTCGTCCGCAGCGACGCCGCACCGCTGCAACGCGGCCAACGACAGCCAGCAGCACACGGCAAGGGCCAGCGGCCGGCATCCGGCAAAATGCCGGACAGCCGCCGCGCCCACCAGTCCGTCAGTCGTGTCTGTCACGGTCGAACGACGACCTCCTCGGCGGCATGACACCGTCTCGCTGGGTGGTGGTGGTGGCCGGAGCCGTTGGTTGATGTCCATCTTGCCGGGGTTCCCTGTTCCAGCACAGATCCGGCAGCATGGGAGCACGGTCCGTGCCGGATTACTGTTGGACCCTCGCTCGGCTTCACGATAATATGAGATTAAAAAAATCGAAGCACCAGACACAGAAACTAAAATTCGAAAATCGAAAATCCGAAACTGCGCAAACACGTCTATCGGAAGATCTATTGTCGCGTTGTTCACTACTGTAGCATTGGGTTGCGTTGGATAAAGTCGATGTATCGAGGCAGGACGCAATAGAAAGGTGCCGTATGTGCGGGCAGTGATGCCAAACGATGCTCGGTGGTGTTCTACTGGAAGCCATTAGAAGTTTCACCGAAATTCCACTAGCATCAGCCACGAGAAAAAGTGGAAGTGAAGCTTTTCCGTAGTACAAAATCGTGACGTATCGTAATTATTCCAAAAATAGGCTCACATGATCTAATTCATTTTTTCTTTATTAGAAGAAGAAATGGGAGCGTAAAAATATTTTCTAATCAAAACTTAGACCGCAAAATTTGAGACAGGAGATTTATAGCGTTACTTTAATGGAAATTGATTTCACTTGCTCTTCGATACCGGGTTCGATTCCCGCGTACCACATTGCAACATAATAACATTACAACAACAAAACTATTACAAAACAAAAATACCAGTTTATCTCTCATTTTATGAAACTCCTGATTATTTTCAAAATAAAAGTTAATTCATTTTTATTCATCCCTGTAAAGCTATAAAGAACGATGGCTTAGTAGCCCGATATTTAATATCTGTCATCTATAATGCGGTGGGATTTTTGATCAATACTGGCGAAGGATCAAAAGATTTTCGTCTTTAATGGCAAACTTTAGAAACAACAAAATAATTACTGATTTTGATTACCTTACCGGATAACGAGATACATATTCTTTCGTACTAATAGGCGAGGTAGCCAATAATTTGAAAATTTAGCGATAGTTTGAAATTCGGATTATCTGAATTCAGGCAATGTACCGTACTAGACCGTGTCTTGTCGCCCACGAAAAACATATTGTTGAAACAAATTGCAGTAATTTTTTTGCAACTATGTTATGTTGTTTAATGACGAAAAAACCCTAGAAAACCCTCCTCAGTCAACTTTCACAGAGCCAACCCGTATTTTCCGCTGAATCTGGTGGTTTTTTATAGCAACTACGGAAGCCGTGAATTGCAGCACGCGTCGCCTGTGCAAATATAAAGCTGCAGTCACAACAACCTTGCTGTACGAATAGCAGTGTCACCGCGCTCAGATCGCGCATGCGCAGGCGAGTGAGGGTTCCAGTCGGGGGCTGCGTCATTAACACCGAATGGGGAGGGGGAGGGGGGTCCTCCCATGGGCCTGGTTCCCGTCAACGATCAGCCGGAACAACTATGGAACCCATTCACAGATTCTCGGATCAGATTCGAATTTATTCGTATGTGTTGTATCCGTAAGAATCCAACAATAATACATCATCATGGATGAGCAAATATTGAACATCGATATTTCTACTGCAGAGACAACAATTACAAATAATATTTCTGAAAATGTTAGGAAACAATTGAATTCCAAAGGTAGACAACTGCGCCGTTTAGGAAAGTGAAATTAAAGCAATTAACAAAATAATATACTAATTCTATGGAATAGGAAAATATTTGACCATCAAATTTGAATCATGAAGAATTTTTAAAAAATTGTCTTTTGGGTACCATGATAAATAAAAACAAAAGGCAAAATACTTTTTTTAAAAGCCCTAATTAGATTCAACCGCTCATAAAATGTTTGTTAAAGGGGTTTACCAATGACAACATCTCAGGGTTAAAGCTGCCATTTTTTATATATGCAAATATTTTAAATATATCAACAAGATCAAATATAACAAAAAGATATCCGAGGTAATCCAAGTTTATCTAATTGAATTTTCCAAAAGTTTTATCGAATGATTTTCCAACACATTTTTCCCGAAAGTTTCTCAGGATGCTCCATGCGTGTAGTTTAACGCTAGAATATCCAAGATGGCCGCCCGATCCAGAAACTCGATAATGCGTAGCTATCGGCATATCCACACTCCTGTTCAAATCAACAAACACAAGTTACAAAATCAGGTGGCGCCACTATCGTCGGACCCCTGGCCGCGCCACGCAGGAAGCTCGCGCGTGCAACCAGCACGAGACACCGATCTCTCGCGCTCTCAGCTTGTTGCCATGGCAACGATACACAAGCGAGCACAGCCAGCCCCGATATCACACCCCAGTTACACTGTATGCGTGCTTGAGAAATTTGAATTATGCTCGAGATCGGGGGCGCATTCCTGAAACACAGCAGATCGCCTGGTCACTGAGTACTGAAAGTCAAGAGCACCCTCTCCAGAACATATTAAATTCTCAAACACATTTGGGATTGCCGAATTTCCCTCGCCCGGGTCCCTATCACGCAAAGGAAAAGTCAATTACGATAAGCTTCATATGCTGATACGCGGATACGCCCCGCTACAAATGCTACAAGAAATATATTTACTTTATGTAACTTGTCTTATCTAGCCTAACCTAACGAACTGAACTTTTTCCACTTTTTTCTAAAAACATACAAGGTGAAGTCGAAACACAAAAAGGCACAGCCAGTTTCCCCGCATCTGACGGTTATCACAATTAACAAGTACTGTGCGTGACGTGATCCCAATTGTCCTTCAAGAACGCGCAATTTCACTTTGTCACAGCACGAATTTGCGTTACAATACAATGTTTACACGCCCCCACAATTTTTACAAGCACGCTCGAGTCTCATTGCTTGGCAAGTGTAACTGGGGTATTATTACATCGCCCGCGCCGACGAGCGCGCGTAGGCCTTTTGTGTGTGGCGCCCGTTCGACTGATTCGCGCCGTCGCAATCGCCTCGCGATTACCTTACCCACCTCCTCAATCCCCCTTTACCCCCTGCTCCAGCCAACCCCCTCTTTTGATAAGTCGACAACCGACTGTTTCGAAACACAGCAATCAACATATGGTCTCGCCTCCATTCCAAAACCAGCTGTTTGCTTTGACACACGCACACTGTCGGCCACAATGGAATAACGCACCCTGTATTCCAAATTTAGAAACGTTACAACGCTAGTTTGCTCGACTACAGGGGGCAGCACAGTCTATGGAGATTTTACACGAGACGGGTCATAGATGTGAAAGGGTAGGTCGCCAAGAGAAGAATTCCTCAAGACATTTTTGATAACTTTTTTTTCTTAAAAATTAATAAACGAATTTCTAGGTGCCGTTGCTCTGTGTCACCCTCAATATTGCCTCGTACAATGCGTCGTTCTTTACGGTAATAACTTGCACTGTTGTGCAAATTTCAGTGCAACACTTGCAAAAAACACATTATAAATTTTTTAGGGGCTAGAGTCGAAACGCTGGTGGGCCTTCGACAAATTGCCAGAGAAAGGTGATTCGGTACTAAAATTGGTAAATAGGGGGAATATGTTTTTTTCTGAAAATTGTGACAGAAATGTGAATGCCCGGCCAAGCTTCGAGAAAACCTATCGATTTAAAACCATGCTAACAAATAGGCTTAGGCTATTCTGCGCATTAGAACATTTTTACGTGTAATTTGAAGACATGAAAGTCGATAACACGAAATACGTGGGAGGCGCAAACTGTCTTATCGTTTCACCAAGTATGATTCGACCAAACCTCAACTTCACCCTTTTGGTAAAATAATTACAAACACCAACACAATGAAGTATTGACTTGGGCCACAGTTGATATTGCTTTTTCAGTTGATTGGGTTGTGTGAATCCGCCATTTTGTATGGCCGTATGTCTCAAAATGTTTTACGTCACACCAATATCTCCAATAATTTCCCTCGAACGTTAAAAAAATACTGAATAAATCACACGCATGATCGGATATATGGGACGCAGTGTCGGGCCACATTGTCACAGTTGCCCCTGGAAACCAGAAAAAGCGTCCGAGCGATTTATTCAAATGATTAACGTGCGACAATATAAGAGAATAGGTTTTCCGAAATACAAAAAAAGCCAAACGAAATGGATGATTAATTTTTTTTCTCTAAACTTCAACGGATTTAGTAATGGCTACCGGTTCGCCGACGTTCGAGAAAAATATTCGCTACGACAGAGATGGGTCGGCAACCAAGGAAACAGCTATCGAAGCAGAGGTTCGTAAACATTTAATCCATCCGCCGCAGAAAACACAAAATGAAAACATGTATGGTGTGCGTAAAGCCTGAAGTACAATACAGGTTAAAAAGATTCCAGTTAAAAATTGTTCATAATTAAGAATCACCATTGACACATTGACCATTACCAAAATTGACCCACAAAGCATCATTTTCGAAATTGTGCCTGACGACGAAACGCGTGATTCATTTATTTATTGTTCATTTGTATTACTGATTTTTATTCCATGATTAATGAAACATGATTAACCACGAAAAATGCAATAAAGCATGAGAACTACATTTTCATGTTGAGTCACCTTACATCCACATTTCCCATTTAAATATATTAAGACTAAAATTGGCCCAGTGCGGAAACAAGCTGCTGCCCCGTGTAAGTTGTTACAGGCCGTCCGTAGCGCACCGAAACCACACGAGCTCCAAAGCAATGCAGTGAAGCTCGCAATGTGATGCGACTGAGAATGAAGCGTGTTTTGGTGGTTATGAAATTCCCCGAGTGACTGGCGAAACGCCATCTGTCTGGCAATTTTCGAAGAATTATTACGACTTAGTGAATTTGTCTAATCCTCCGAGAACTGGTCTTGTCTTGAATGAAATTACAGAACAAGGCGAGAATTATCTTGATCTTAAAACTCGGAGGCAAAAATTGAGTCATGGCAAAACTGGACTCTTCTCGTTACGAGTGAAACAGTTGCTGCAGGTGCATTCGAGAAACTCGTATTGAATGAAACAATTGGGATTCGTTCAAAAGAAATTGAGCATACAAAGTATTGTGACCTGACTTCGAGACGAGACCTGCTAAGAACAGAACCTGTGCCGGTCTCGTCTCGAGTGTACCCTGGGCTACATTGAAGAAGACACTTTCCTCGACACAACGAGACTGACTTCCGACTTCCGAGACAAGACTTAAACACGAAAAATACCGTCTCGTCTAACGTAGAACAGAACGTACTCGACAATGGAAAACAGCTCGATTCTACTCCCGGTTAAATTTTTACCAGCCACCAAGTCGCTTGCACACAGCATCTCGGGTAAGCTTGCCCAAGATCGATGCCATCCAGGACGCGAGGAGGGTTAAATCCAGTGATTCCGGAGTCTCCTACGCCGTCCTTCCCAAAAGGCAGAGCGCCGGTCTGCCCATGCTACCACGTAAGTTGGATCAAAGATACCGAAACAAATCTGTGAAACACAGCCGGTGTAAAACGATATTGTACACTGTGATCCATAAAAAAGAGCACCCCAAATAAATATCAATATCTTCGTGAAAAATGCTTATATTTAAATGAAATTTGGCATTTACATACAACTATAGATTTGGAACAAAAATGAATTATAAATGTGCTCAAAATGCTCTACAGAGGCCTTGACACAAGCCCGAAGTCGAACGCGCCATTCTTCGATTGACGAATCGTTGTAGCCCAGTTGGTTTAGCGACTGACTGTGGGCTCGGCGGTCCCGGGTTGATTGGATAAAAAAATCGATTATGGATTATTCGCTGGTCGAGTTTAATCCAAGTTTTCGTCATTCGCTTTTTCAAGTCTTCAATATTGGTAATCTTCGATTTGTAAACCTTTTCTGGAGAGCTCCCCAAATGTTGTAGTCCACTGGATTCAAGTCCGGACTGTCCGGACCTTTGCTTGAATACTGTAGCTCCGTTTGGGATCCTCACCAGGTGAAATCGAAATGGTCCAAAGAAGGGCGGCTAGATTTGTTAGCGGTATATTTGGTCGAGAGGATGGTGTGACGGACATGTTGTCAATATTGGGATTGGAATCGTTAGAGGATCGCAGAAAAACGACCAAAATTAGGCTTCTCTGGCTCGTATTCTGAAGGGGGATTGTAATGTCAAAATTGGGGAAATTGTGAGTCATGCTCCTACTAGGTGTAGAAGAGCGGGACATACTAAAATGGTCCAGGAGCTGCATTGTAGATGTGACTCGTACTTCAACTCCTATTTCCACAGAGTGTGTCGACTGTGGAATAGCCTTAATGAGTCTGAAGTCAGGAGCCTGTTAGGATAGGACAACCACACCTTTGTCCTTAACTGGTCGTTCGACCCCGCCATAGGTCCCATCCGGGGCTGCTTGTGGGTACATATTGTAATTGTTTGGTGACCAGTGGTTGGGTTCTATTAACTGTGGCGTTACCCGTTGCAACAGTTCGGTTGTTTCTCGAGCACGGTGAGCGAGCTTTGCGGGGATTGTTGAAAAATGAAAAAACCCGAAATTTGCCGCATGTTTTTTGGAGTTAAAAGTTTTTTGGAGTTAAGTATTTTGGTCAAAAGTCCATCCCTGTAATATTTTTCATTGATCTTAACTCTGGGTTCAACCTGGTTTAATTCTAGTTCGACCGAGTGCAGATTTGCTAAATATTGGGCATTTGCGAAGGAGTCTCAGAAGCAACATCTCTCTTAAATAAAACAAAGCTGACATACAGCGCCACCTATGCACTGCAAATTTGAATCTCTACTAACTAAAGTAGAACACTGCTAAATTTCATATAAATCGAAGCTTTTTTCACGAAGTTGTGATCATTTTTATTTGGAGTGCTCTTTTTTATGGACCACAGTGTAGAAAGGATTTCATGGTCAAGCATAAATGTTGACATATTTTACTATCGGATTCAGGAGATATCCAAAATAATAGACCGTCAATCAGATTTCTTAATTTAAAGGCCTCCACTCTTTAAGATTTCTCGACTTGCATTTAATATCCGGCATTTTTAAGTACGCGTTGTATGACGCTATCCAAAAGATGCTGCGATAAATAACAATGCTCCTGCTTACTCTCCGAACCCTTGTAGGAGTCTAAAAAAGAATATTAATATTCCAAATACTTTTACAATGGGCGAGAGTGCTTCAATCCATTTGGCGAGTAAAAATGAAGCCGCCTTGATTTGAAGCGCAATAACCTAACTTTTAATAGTTGTGGGGGAGTGTAGAATGTTCAATCGTGTAAGACATGTGAATCCTTTCAGCAAAATCACTCTCGTTGAAAGTGAAATACATATTCGTGGCGAGACTGTATTGTAACATTCGTACTTGTTCAAAAATAGCCATCCTGCAGAAGAAGGACAAGGAAACCATTCAGGAATATATAGAGAAGAAACGCGAATTGCTTCTAATCCAAGTAAGCAGTGATGACCCTTGTCACCCTTGCATATACGAACTTTTTTGGATAATATTATCATGAGTCAAGAACATTTATGGGTTTGAATGAATAGCAGACTGTCTAGAGAGAAATATTTTGTTGAAATATCCTAGCCTGGGGATTTCCGATGAATCTAGTCACTACTGTTCTCTAAATGTAGCAAAACAGCCATACAAACACGACCCCAAAAGTTAATTACACGAAAGAGCTTACACAGCCTCTTAGACCGGAAACAGTCTTCTATTTCCCGTCTAAGAGGCAGGAGATCCGGATGGCCGAACCAATGAAGGGTCAGGTTGAACGTTAATAACTTTTTTTAAATTAATTTCCACTGATTGATACAGAAATCATTATGCACAATATTGCAGAACATGCGTCACCAATAAAATATGGGAATTAAAAATGGCACACTCAGTTTCGGTTGATTGCCCGCACCGTGAACAGTCGCACTATGAATGAAGCCAATCATGCTTCGAGAGGATAAAGAAATACGCGAATGGGGGTTAAATTGGTTAAAAAAAGATTAGCGCGGCTCGGAAGACAGAGACATTGATTGAAAAAATAAAAAATCACTAAACAGTTCCAATGAAATTCGCCTCCCCAGTACAACTTAAATCTAAAAGAGGCGGAAGTGAAAGAACTGTCCACAGAAGTTGATCACGAGGAGGAGCAGCTGAACCAACTGGAGAAAGAACTGGTTTCAGAGATCAAACACTTCGAAGACTTCCTGCAACACTGCAAAACTCAATCTCAAGAGGCAAGCCAAAGGCAAGTGAAACGTTATTTCGAGAGATCCTATTTAAATTTATAGGAGCATAAGCAGGTAATCATATTCTCGCCATGCCCATTGCTAGTAAAACTAGTTTACGGACCCGGATTCGATTCCCGGCAAGGAAGCTCATTCATTAGATCCCGGTGAACTGATAAAAATGCGATTCTCACTGTGATCCTATATTATAAAACAGATATTTCGATTTTCATGTCCGGAGACTAACTCTCGAACGGATCAATGAAATGGCATAAAAATGTACATACACTTAGTAAACCATCATAATTCGTTAGCGACGAAATTTCAGATCTCGATTTTCAATATGACATAATAAAACATCCGTTACCAAATTTTGGATAATCTCCCTTTCGCTTCAAACTTAAAAAATGGCGACTCCACATCAAAAGCATGACGTCGTCGATTTCACGAG
>JAQGBY010005263.1:0-14962 GCA_034698785.1 Mycogona germanica | reverse complement strand
TTTCACGAGACAACCAAGCAAACCAGATAACAGTTCCAAACAAGCAAACCAGATAACAGTTCCAACCAAGCACACCAGATAGCAGCTCCAACCAAGCACACCATACCACATACTATTACCGGAATAATGTTTTCAATATAAAAATAAAATAAAATAACAATATTAAAAAACAAAATAATCAAATAGATATTTTAAAAATGATTCTTTTTCAATTTAACATAAAGTTTTTCGTGCGGTTTCCCCAAACATGACATCCCTCCTGCTATTATTAGACCTAGAACCTAAATTTCAAACGCGGTTGTATCTCTCTCAAATATATTTACAGCTTATTCAATGTCACCCCTGCCGTGTATTCAATATATTTTATAACGATCAACAATAGTTTGCGCAGGCGGGAAGAGTGTGACGTCACTTTTCCTATTGAGATCATAATCACTAATCCAAACCTTTCAACCTCAAAATTGCTATTTTATCAAACTACAATTGCAATTCATTCAGGTAACACTTGGAAAGAACTTCTCGCCAGCCACGAATAAAAATATCCGTATCCGCAAGTGTCCGCGGATTTTTTAAAAAAGTACCTTTTATTATAAAAACAAAGGTAGAAATTGTCATTTTACTCGACTCGACTTACGCCACAATTAAACGCACGTCTCAGGAGGATTAAACCGGTCACATTGCTCGACCAATTGGCATCATGCGCATGCGCTCTGTCTTAATTGTTTGGATCTCGGGCCCTTATATATTTCCAGTTGCCCCCAAAAATCCCCCGTTGCTTTGTTGATATATTATTCAATTGAGGTTTCGCGCATTGTGTTCCCAGGAAACACACACAAGGCTTTTTTTCTGGCTTTCTGTTGGAGATTTGCCTTCGCATTCGTTTCCAACTGTTCTTTCCCTTTATGAAGTTGAGTTTTTACTCGATATATAAAAGCTAGATTTGTATTAAGGGGGTGGTGGGGGCTTTAGGGGAGGGGGAGATTGGGTTGTCTACGATATTGCGGCTGGCCAATATGTAAAGGCGGTGGTGGGTCAGCATATTTTGTTATTCGCTCGGATTTATGTAAGGGGGTTTAGGAGAGGTTGTGGAGGTTGTGTGGAGGGGATTCAATGGTTTTAGGGGGTGGGGGTGGGGAGCACGAGAGGGGGTCGTTATCCCGTGTCAGTGAGTGTGCGTTAGTCCAAGCCAAATGCCCGTATCCACTGCTAATCCCCGAAGTTTTAGTTTTTCCGCTCAGCTCAACTCGCCGTTAGGGGTCTGGAAACTTTAGGTGTAGGTGGCGCCACACGTTAACTCGAAATATCAAACATTTTTTCCCACCTTTCGTTTCCATGTCTTTCAATTTACTACGAGTGAACGTGTGATCGTGGGTTCAATTCCCGGCCGACGTTTTAGTTTAGTTTAATTTCTCCTCGCGCTTTCTTCCTGGGGAATGACGTCACTGGCGCGAGCGAGACAAACTGACGTCACGCCTATGACGAGGAGGAAAAACGGTCTTGATCCAGGCAGGCGTTGCCCTCTGGTGTTGGTGGGCGAGTGTGTTGGTGCCGCCCCCGGATTGAGAGGCAATCACACAATACCCCATCATCTACGCGGTCAGACTCTTGTTTTATGGGATAGGATTTCGGGGGTTTTCCCTGGTGTTCATGTGAAGGACCGGGTTTCTGGAGTACGATTGAAAGGAGGGGGGCTTCTCCGGTCCCTTATTTGGGGATTTCGCTGCTCATGACCACGGACACGTAGCACTAACTGCGGCAGCGATTTTATTTCGAACCCCGGGTGAACTAACAACTAACAAAAACCACCCAAAACGGTTCCGTGAATGAAACTGGTGAAGCGTAAAAATGAGATGTTGCATCGGGACTGACATGTTTGGCTTTAGCTGGTTAAGGAGTGACGTCAATGCTACGTGGAGGGTCTCTCCTCGCACCCCCAATCACATTCCACTGACCCAGCTGCTTCCGGGGATCGAAGGTATTCCCGAAATACGGGTTCCAAACGTTTTGCGCTCGCATTGCCAACGCGCCCAACACATTTGAAGGCATCTCATTTTTTATTATGCGGGTTAAATAAGTCTCTCTGCGGTTCCCGAATTCCGTTTTTCGGTTGGTTTGTGTCAATGTGCGTGTGCGGTCCCCCTCCCCCATGGTGGGTGGGGGGGGGGTGGACGATCTTCACACCAACCGCCGTCGAGCACCCTGTAATTTGACGTCACTGAATGGCGGTGCCGCCTCGAGGGCCTTTCTTCGTTGGTCCTCAACAATGGACAATGGACCACAACGGAAGGGAAAGGGGAGAAAAGTGTCACGAGCGAGACGAACTTTCAACACATGCATCAAGTTCCCTATGGTTTTGAATAATTTTGTAACATTCTATTCGACCAATAAAATATTTATAAAAATCTATGAGTAAAAATGACGTTTTTGTGACTGTTTAATGAACTCATTCATGTACTCGAAATCTATTATTTCATTCTGAAAGTCCTTCACATCGAAAACACGCAAAAAGCAAAATGAAATTTGGTTGGTATTAAGTTTCGCAAATTTCTAGGTCAACGCAACTTATTTGAAGTCTCGATGTTGAGTATTTATTGAGATATGAGCTGTTGAAGTTCTAACCAATTAACATCGCTTCGCCGGAAAATTCAAATATGGCGTCTATTTTTCGCTCACGGTGAGCGCTATTCTTTCGCTCAAGACCGCTCTCACGTGAAAACAATGCTGTCTGGGACAAATGTCCCTCACCAGATTCCGATCTACCATTTCTATTTTATTTATCATCAATTATGTCACATTGCAAATTCAAAAATTGGATTCCTGTTTTGAAATATTTTTTTAAATTCCGGACGTAGCCAAGTGAATAGTCCGGTAAATAATGAAATCATCCAGCTGTATCTTCAAAAAATTTGTTTTTTGTCTGGGAATTTCTGCTAAGGTGTCATCGAGTGTGAATTGGATCGAACGCTTTCACTAACTTTTTGAACTGTTATCTATGAGATAATTTTTTTTCAAGTGATGTTTCAAAGGTTTAGAAGACGCTAGAAATTTGAGTTTCGAAAGGACAAACGAATGTGATAGGTGTTGTAGGGTTGATTGGGACAATGGTGTGGCGTCAAGTCAAATAGAACACGACTGTTTTTAGATCTTAACGGGTTATATGTAGATCATTGTTCCGCATGGTTCGATGTTCCCGCCGTGTGATTATTTTTTCAATGACTCGGATCTCGAATTGTTCGGTTGGGTTTATTTTATTTTTTATTCCAAGATAGGGATTTCACCGTTCGAGCGCGGTCTGTCCTTTGATGTTGATCGCGCGAGCGCCCGACGCTTCTCCATAATTGACCCCGGGTTCATCCCATCATTCTCTCCTCCCCCCACCCACCTACCACCACCACCTCCTCTTTTTATCCCCTCGCTTTTATGCGTCTGATCTATAAGTAATCGCGTCCGAACTAGTTAGCAGCTGCCGTATCATGACCTGATGCCATAAAGATACTACGACCCCCAATTGGCCAACGTTTTCTATTTTATGGAGTACAGAGTCTACTTCTGATTTGGTAAAATAATATACCTGAATTGATTTCAAATATCGTATTCAAAAATAGATTCTTCAACACGTTCAGATGGCATTTTGAATAAAGTTAAAAAAGAGGTTTGAATAGAAGTGTTGTACGATTCCGTTTCCCAATTCAACATGTGCTGCCCTCTGTCGGTGCCAAACAAAGTCAAAGACTTACCTAACATTTTCAAACGCTCGCCAAACTCGAAAATTGAGAAGAAAACTATACTTAAAACCTCTCTTCCTTTTATCCCTTTACAAGAATGTTACCCGGCTTTGCCTGGGTTGGCAATTGTTATGTTAAATTGAAAAAGAATCATTTTTGGAACTGTTATCTGGTGTGCTTGGTTGTCGCGTGAAATCGACGACGTCATGCTTTTGATGTGGAGGCGCCATTTTTTAAGTTTGAAGCGAAAGGGAGATTATCCAAAATTTGGTAACGATTGTTTTATTATGTAATATTGAAAATAGAATTCTGTCGCTAGCGAATTGTAGTGGTCTACTGAGGGTATGTTAAATTTTATGCGATTTTATTGAGCCGTTCGAGAGTTAAGTCTCCGAACAGGAAAATCAAAATCTGTTTTATAATATAGGATATCTTGTGCGATTTCAAAATATCAATTAGTTTGATTCATCAGGTTGGTCTTCGAATATGAATAAGTTAACTTTTTAGCCATTTTGTTTATAGATGTGCGTTCCATTCGTATATCTCTATATGCATCCGGGACACCAGACACAAGCTGTTGGTAGACGAAGAGCTGACAAATGGGATCTTAATTAAGCGTAGCTGATGGTTTGGGTCATGTGACTGTGGGGGTGGGGAGGAGTCTCGCTCTTTTGATGGAGGGACTAAATACAGTTGTAGAGGGAATATATGGGTTCATGATGAGCGGAGAGACAACTAGTACGAGACCGGATATATTGGTGAAAAAATGTGTGATTATGTTATTCGTGATTAATTGTGATTGTACGATTTCGAAGACAATGTTGGTCTTTAATCCAGGGACTCTTAAAGGAATGTTTTTACTCAGGAGGGCGGTGGCACTTCCGGTTTTTTAAAATAAAATAATTTAGAGACATAAAGGAGAGGTAATCAACGGAAACATCCGGTCTCTGAGGAGAGGAGACTACGGGTTGGTGGGTTTGAGGGGGAAGGAGGGTGGTGCATGTTGAGTAGGGGTTTTTGGTGGGTGTGCGCAGGCTAATATGTCCGACCATTGTTTTCTGGTTGAGCGATCGCCTAATTAGATTGGAAGTGTCGTAAGGGGGGAAGGGGGAGTCGAGTGAGTGCGCACGCGCGGAGGGACGCTCTGGCACGTGTCCAAACGTCATCATAGGTGGCGGCCATTTTGTATCATTACGTGGAGCGCGCGTGTGCAAATTGGATGAACGCACCCTTTCACATGCACACCATGAGGGGTCGAGCTGCAGGGTTGCTATTGTCAACTCGAGAACGCGGCAACTGTCTCTGTGGGTGTTGTTCCGATGCCGCGATTTGCGCTCGACAATTGTGCGCGGGTTGGGGTGGTGGAGGGTGAGGGGTGTGTGGGTGGGGGAGGTGTATAATGTCGTCGTTGATGGTGGTCCCGTGGCCCGAGCGATGGCGTGGGCGGAGGCAACACTCCCCCCACCCCTCATCATCACTCTCCAGAGAGAGCGGATAAATCTGGTGCTCGCATTTTTCCTTTGGCCGTCGTCCATCTATCTTTTTATTTTTTTTTCGCTGCCTGGGAAAGCGTATCGTTGACATCTCGCGCGCACGAGGAGCGAGAGAGAGATTCCACGCGCACCCACACGTGATTCTCCCATTCGCTTTGTTCGCGGGTGTCACGTGCCCCACACACACACACACACTGCTGCTGTGCGCGCACGTGCACGGGCGTGTCCAATGAGGCTTCTGCGCATGTATGCAGCAGTAATGCTCTCTCGTTAAGATACAAATGGGCTGAACGCGACAGTTAATGTCAACGGTTCAGACAGGTTAATACGGGCTGTATAGGTGCACATATGCAGTACTGGCTCCAGATACGGATCGCTTTCCTCACTTCGTCACCAAGATTAAAACGAAATAAAAATTACCTCTGCCCATGCTCAACGCCGCAAAAAAAAGGTGACATTAATTTGCATTTATTTAACCGTCTTCCGATTTTATTTCATTGATGGTTACTGTAAACCCAGGCAAAGCCTGTAACATTCTTGTATTGAATAAAAAAGGGCCTGACCGGTGCCTTGTGTGATTGCCTCTCAACTTGGGCAGCATTGCCAGATCCAATCCCATCATTCTGCATCATTCTTTTTCCATAAGTGTGACGTCAGCTGGTCAGCACCTGTTTGATCCCCGCAAGTCCTGAGGAATTTCTCGTGTCCGATCAATTCCGAAAGTCTCTCGGCCGGGAGTTGAACCCGTGAGCACAGCTGTCCTTGTGCGAGAGTTCTATTATTATAGCCAGTTTTCGCTGTCAGAAGCGCCATATTGAATTTCACAATGTCCCCCTGCGCTGTATCTAGACGTTGTAGTCTGTCTTCAGCACGTGCACGTGACTTTCCAATTTGATTTCGTTTCGCGTTCAGCAATTGGCAGATACCATACGCGTTTGCAGCTGGGAATTGAGGAAGCGCGGTTTCGTGGGAGTGGGCGGGGTGCGTTGATGATTACGATGCGCGACGACGACGATCTCCTCCACTTCCAGGAATATATTCCACCTAGTCGACGCGCGCGTCAACATTTTTAACGTCATCCAGGCACATTCGCGCATTCCCAGAGTCGCTCCCAACATACCAGCTACCAATTGAGACCGAAATGTCGAACGCACCCCCACCTGCTCCAAGATGGCGTCAAGTTTCCTGTGGTTCGGTCCACTAATGGAATCCGCACGCACACACTTTCAGCAGAATCCATCTTTATGGATACACACACTTTGACGTCTATGCAAATTGCGCCAAATTCGTTTCATTATTAGACGGTGCGAACGGGATATTTTGGGGGGTGATGTGTGTGTGTGGGGGGGGAAGGGGAAGTGCTAGGCCTTTACGGGTTCTTCCCATCCAAAATGGAACGCGCGCGCGTGCTATACACTCAGTATGCACGTGCATATCGTTGCACGCGAAAACGCCGAGGGCCAATTTCATTCGTGTCTTCGTTATCTTATCAAGAGTCGCGAGACCGAATTTCGCTTCGTTTCGCCAAATCACGAGCGCTCGCTATCGTCTATAGACGAGCGGGGGTTGGATACATGTTCTGGATCCTTCCCCCTCATCCCTTCATTCTTTATCCCCCTCCCCCATCTACACCTTCTTAGGGCGAGGCACTCGGATGTTCCACTCACGATTTTCTAGGAATAGGTGTGGTTTTGGAGTGCGGAGGTTAGCCAAGGCGATCCCGACGTCACGACAGCGACGCTAGAAACGACGCAATTCTCAAATATTTGAAAAATGGAAATCTTTGTAACACCTGAGTAGAAAGTTATAGTTAAAGTTATCCGATGACCGCTGATGCGCAGCAGAGGTCATTCATCAGTAGCCTGTATATAGTGTGGTGAGAAAACCCCTAGTGCGTCACAACACTAGAGCTCGCTTTATTGCGTCGAATCAATGTCACGGTCGATCCAGGGTTCGATTCCCGGAGTAGTAATCTTCGAAAACCGGAACAAAAACGTTGTGGAAATCACTTAAGGACTCAATTTGTTCTCCGATAACCATTTACTGACCAGTATCGGACCTTCGGGTCAGATTGTGAGTTTTTCACTATGTCGCGAAAAAATTGGAAATGAGGATGGAAAACGTTGATGTGATTTAGTCTGAAAAATTTCCCTGCCAAATTCGTTCGCCTCATTCAGATATGTAGTTGTTTCGTTGGTCAGCCTACGTCCTCTTGACCTCGATTGTCGGTCTTTTCCATTAATGGCCTCGTCCACTGGAGACTTGTTTTTATTCCATTACTGACTCGATCGGCGACAGATTTGATGACGCGAACTACTTGGCCGTGTCCCAGTGACTGGTCATTTCATCGACGCAATGAAATTATTGCTTCGTAAACGGAGAGAGTCCGGTCTGTCCACTCTTTATAGATGGTGGTGATGGCCGGTGTCCAGTAGCCCGTAGACATTTGGACGGGGAATCGATAATTTGTCGGGAACATTTTTGATCTTATAGCCTTCGATCGCTTCTCGTGTTGGGGAGGGATAAAAATGGCTATCAAACTGAGTTTTAAAATGCGAAGAACGAATTGGCGGGTCACCTATATATAAGGGTAAGAGTAAGAGCGAGGGTGAGGATGTGGTTCAGGGGCTGATCAGGACCATTCGAGGTGTTTCTCCATTACTCCTGGATCGGATAAACGAGAGAGTTCAGTCCCGGGAAACGAACCCGGGATTCGTCTCGCCATCTTATCTGTCCAAGTGGGGACTGTCGACGGGTCACGGGGTCAACAGGCTCGCAGGTTTGAATTCATTTAACCTGTGGGGACAAAGTGAAGTTGTTGTTTACTTCATTTGAGACTGGATCGGTAATCCTCGGATCAAATTTAAGATTAACAATTTTAAACTAAAATCTAGATTTATGACGAATCTGGATTTCAAATTTTGGGGAGTGCGAAATGAGGGGTTGGGGGGGGGGGGTTGAAGGTGTTGGTGGGGTTGTGTTCGGGGGGTGGTGCTAGACTAGGCAGCTGTCTAATAGGATCTCCCCGCAAATCTGTTTACCAGTTTTTGACGTGGCCCTTGCGACGAGGCTGATGAAGAAGAACTGAAAATGAAACACTCGTGGGGTTTTCGGGGGGGTTTTCGGGGGGTGGTTGGGGACACATGGAGCGCGGTTGAAACGAGAGTAGACTGTGAGAGAAAGACGAGCGAATTTGCATATTTTCATTCGGTTGGCGTTAACGCGAAGTCGGAATGAGCCAATAGACACACACGAGGTAAATAATCTATTCGGGAACTAGATTTTTTTTAGGGGATCCTCCCAATTTTCCCTCTTGATTCTCACAAGACCACAGTTAATATTGAACATTTACTCAATTGCACATTACCCACTGAATGTCTTAATGTTTAAACTTTACTTCCTTAGGAAATCCTAAGAACTTACCTTGCTTTAAACTTTCCGGATGTCTCGGCCGGGAATTGAACCCGAGATCACGGATTAACTACTAACAACTGCACCACCACATGACACCTCCTAATTTTTCAGTTGAACCTGCGTAAAATAGATTTAGGAGTGGTGTTGTGAAATTCTTGAGCAAGTAAATCATTTCGGGGACGGCATGACGTAAATCGTCATGAAGGAAAGTGAAGAGTGAAAAGGAGCAACGTTCGAATCTCAGGGTTGGTGGAATAACTGATAATTAGGGGTAGGTGGAGAGTATAGGGTGGAGTGAAATTTCATTTGGGGGTGGCGACTAACCAACAAACGAGATATAGAACTTTGATGGGAGGCCAACTGGCCAACTTGACCTTAGCCATCAGGAAGACCCAGTAACCACCCTCCTTCAGCAGCATCATGCAAGCCCCAACACTGATCCTCTGTCAGTTATGCTCCAAGAGGACTATCCTCCCCCGGTCTCCACCTCCCCCCCAGTTCTATTCCCGCTTTTACACCTCCGGGGATTTTTATCTGCACGCATGCGTGGAATCGGCGCCGGCGGGTTCTAAGGGGAGGGGAAGGAGTATAGGCGAGGACTATAGGCAAGTGCCCCAAGGCGTTATGGGCTCTCTCGCTCTCCGTTATCCCCACTCCGCATTACCCTTCGTTCCTGGCATCGCCACCCCCGCGAGCTAGTTATCCAACCACCACCCACCCCTTCACTGCTCCTACCACTATCAGGAATATAAACCACCAACGCCAAATCATCACCACTAGGGGGACCGGATTTGCAGGTTCCGTGAAATGTCAAAGAGCTCTTATATGGAATCGAAACATTCCCTCAAACGCTCTACTTTTGCATTTCATCAATTTTATTCGCTTTAGTTTCGGGGGGTTAGAAGGTCAAAAATTAAATACCTAATTTTCTAAAACAATCCTCAAATTTGTCAACAAAAAATTAAAAATTTAACGAATTTGAAATCGCCAAAACGTAACCACTGGTTGGAAACTTTCAGTTGAGATTTTGGCGATTTCATCGATTGTTTCTTCTTGAGATTTCAAGTTAAGGAGGTGCGTGTCCGCAGTAAAACCTCGATCCAGGGTTGAACCTGGTAATTTTGCCTAGCCTAGGCCACCAACCTGGGGTAGGAATCTTTAACGTTTATCCAATACCGTACAGAAACGGGTCAAACGCTTTACTTCTATTCCGGAGAATGGCACACGTAGTTTATTTCCGGTCGAAAAATTCCGGAAGTGTCTGCGTGGGAACTGAGACAACGATCATTGGTCTAGGTCCTTTTCGTCCAACTTCTATTACAAGTTTAAATAAGTTTTCACATAAATTTGGTAATCAATTTTCCATATCAGTCCAAATATACTTGATTTTTCTTCGCTTTTTCTGGTGCTTATTCAGTGAATTTGGCTTTTGGATTCGACTTCAAAGGTTCATATTTTGGGCCCCTTCATCAAAATATGCCGAAGCAGGGAACTCTGTATATACACGTGTAGATGATAACCTAAAATTCCGGGTCCTAATCATCCCCCAACCCCCACTCCCTCCTCCTCCTCACTCGCTGAAAGAGAGAGACAACTGCGGTTTCGCCAATCTGGAGTGCGGGGGTGGAAATTGGTTTCTCGTTGAACGGGTGGGAGGGGAGGGATGTAAGGGGGTGAAGGAGGGGGAGGAGGAAATGACGGATATGAAGTAGAAGAAGAGAAGAAAAAAATGATATTTTGTGAATGTGGACGAGGCGATGATGAGGCTGAACGAAAGAGGGGTGAATGGGTAGATTGTCCCATGGACGTGCGCCTAATTTGTCAGCGTCTAAAAATGTCAAATTGTGTGTGTGCTTTTCGTTTCGAGCGAATACTTTGTTGTCCCGTTCGTGAGCAACGACTGAAATTCCAAAAAGGACTATCTTGGATTCTAAACTTACCTGTCCAGTGTCTCTCGATCACATTCAAGATTGGAACGCGGAGTTGGAACGAGATGGTCTCGTCTCGGGAGCAGAGAGACGAGGATTTGTGAGGGTTGAGGACGTCAGCTGAGGGGGGAAGGGGACTAGATAGAGGGGGTTAATAAACGGAACGGCGTTCCAACAAACTGCCCCAAGGCCAATCCATTGGCGGTGTCCACGCGTGATGCATCTGCCGATTCAACCCTCCCCACTCCCCTTGTCCCCTCACCCTCACTTATTATTTTATTTTTACCCATTCTCTCTCCTCTCTCTCTCTCTCATAATAATCTTTCCATTTGTCGGAGCCACCACCCTCGATGTCACGACTACTAAAAATAATCGCGACTATCGCTAACGCGGTGCGCTTTAATGGCGAGTGTAGGTCCTATATGCGCGTCTTGCCAAACAGCACGCGCCATCTCGCTCGCGCCAATTCGCTCGAAGCGCTGATTTGTGCGACGCGCCCGCCCGCGACGGTCGCGGCAACGATCACCAGGACGTGAATTGTGAAGAGGCCTTTGTAGTTCGTCTCTGTATCGATCGGAACATATCTTGTTTTGGCGTCAGTGGTGTAGCGTAGACAATGATATTTTTGTTTTTAATTATATTTCTCAACGCACCTACTCGGACTTGAAACCAAAAATCCAAATCGACATGAATCTAGTGACGTATTATTCCTGATGGAAATGTTTTTAGTTCCTCGATTGATGTATTTATTGGAGTTAAGACAACGCATGCAGTGCATGCATGGTGGATTCAGTTACCACGCAACTGACTCAGTTCCCTTCTCCGTAATTTTCTTCGTTAACTATTAATTTAATTAGTTCGGCGTTTCCATATAGACAACCGGGTCCATTTACGACGCCCCAATCATCGCTTCTCCGACGTCCTCCAGGGATTTTCATCTCCACGCTTCTCTCCTCCCCATACTGCTTTTTTCTACACTATCTGCACTAGTCTTGCTGCCTTCTTCAAGATCTGTCAACACAAAGAACCCCGAGCCCCATAAGCGCTATGTCTTGTTGGGGCTTTTGGGGGAGGGACAAATAGTTGTAAGGCCTTAAGTCTTCAGTGCACAAAAGCCGCCAATTTTTGACGCTGCATTTTTTATATTGAAAATATTATTCCGGTATAACTATGTGGTATGGTGTGCTTGGTTGGAACTGTTGTCTGGTGTGCTTGGTTGTCTCGTGAAATCGACGACGTCATGCTTTTGATGTGGAGACGCCATTTTTTAAGTTTGAAGCGAAAGGGAGATTATCCAAAATTTGGTAAGGGCTATTTCAATATTAAATATTGAAAATTGAGATCTGATATTTCGTCGCTAGCAAATTTTTAAAAAATCGATACGCGTCACTTTACTTAATCCTTTTCCATCCACTTTGTGTGCCTAGATCTGGACACTGGACTTGGTGCTATTTTATTGTCATTTTTCTAAAAATTTAGCTACTTCAAATGAACATCAGATAAACTTATGCAGAAATCATTACAGGTATTTTAACATTCAAACGTCACAATTACTTGGAGAAAAATGACAAAGGTTAGTGTGGTGGTAAGAGAGAAATTTCTCTTCGCCCTACGCTATCAAATATTCGATACGGCTCTGATATTGCGATAAATTGTTTCGCAAATAAAAATCTAATTTGCGATTACAATTTTACAATCGTCTGATTCTATTTTAATAAATCGAATCTGATTTGCATGGGAAGTCCAGAGATCTTGGCAGGTTAGGAGCCCCCACCGGACTCAATCCAGCACTGAATATAAGTAGCCGGGAATCGAACTCTTGAATCTGCGAAGAGTCATACAATCCCTTATCTTCACCTCCATTTGTAGCTGCAAGCAGATAAACATTGCAAACAATCGTGGTAGCTAAATCGTCCCGATCGTAGACATGGCGTTTTGAAAATCAGGAGCGCATCGTGTTTGTCACCGCGAGCGTTGACATCTCGCATCTCGAATAGCGAAGACGTGTTTTCGTATTGTCCAGTTGCCATTGTCCATCCTACCGTCACCTTTTGTCCACCACACACACAACTCGAGTTTCATCACCTCCTCGGCTCAATGGACCCGCGACGCCCGGGACACACACACCTTATTATCGAAACCTCGGCAAGCAGCAGAGATGTCTTGTCAGGAGGAGGACACCTTTTGTCCAAGACGTCGCCGCGTGTGGTTTATCTCAAACTCCGCTCTGTATATTTAAAGAAATTCCCAACGCAACGACGAACAGAATACAAACGCCTGTTTTATCATCCTGAGACCTCCTGCATATCACCTGCATGTCACCTACAACGCCATCAGAGGGCACCTTGAGCAATTTACAGTGGTGTGCCACCAGAAATCCATCTCAAATCAGTTCCAGAATCCCGGTAGGCGTGGTTTCGCCTTACAACCGACAAATGGTCCCCGCTGTTACCAACTCTATTGATGCTGTTTGGGGAAAAACTCGAATCCCCTTCTTAACATTCCCTCCTCTCTCGACGGTTATCAGTTTATGGAACGAACGTTGTGTGTTCCCCGATCCATGATGAAAGGGGCCCTCGCTTTCACGGGTTTCGGATTGTGTAACGAGCCTGGCAATGGGCATCCTATTCGATTGCCCATTGTACTCGTGTATCCGTCGTCCCATTCATGTCAGCACCCCCTCGCAACGCCCCCTTAACACCTCCTTCCCCCCACAAACCCCCCTTAATTCAGATGCACGTGGACGACGACTGCTAGATGTGCAACGTCGGTTATCGTCTCCGGTCTATTCGGTTTTTGGTGTTCTCCGACCGAGGGGTTTGGGCACAATTCCTCGGCTTCCCCAGAAATCACCCTGAGACCCCCCAAGATTCTGAACCGAACAATCTCCTAGGAATAAAAATAGCCGGGATTCTGATGCCAACTTGCCAAATACTCTGTAATTGCGCTTCATGTTGAGTTTTGTCTTCCGCAAATGTTAAATTATATTTTAAATGTTTATACCCCCTAAAGATCCCTACCTAGGTAGCTTATACTAAGCCTGGGCTAAGCAAAATTACCAGGTCGCCTCCTGGGGGGTTCTAGTTCTAGTTCTGGACCTCCTTAACAAATATCTCTGAGACAACTGGTCGTTCGACCCCCGCCATAGGCCCCTCTCTTGGGGGCTGCTTGTGGGTACATATTGTAATTGTAATAGGTTTTTTTTAAAGTTTAATGTCAATGTTTTGCGCACATCTTAATTGAAATTTTATAAATATTCTCATCAATTTTTAATAATTTATTTGAAATTGAGCCACGATTGCCCAATTTTAGTTTTTGTGTCAACGTTCAAGGTTGTGTTTGATGTTTCAAGGAGCAACTAATGTAGTTCATGAGAATCATAATTCCCCCAGATGCCCCAACTTAATTTTGGCAACCCAACAATCCGGTGTCCTAATGATGATGATGATGATGATACCTGTCCGACCGCACCCAAAAATCCCCACGAACCGTCGTCGTTCTTCTGCTGCTCCTCCTCCTCCTCCCACACCCGTAGCCGGCTCGTCCATGCTGTTGGCCAAGCCCCAACCCCTGAGCCCCCGCTTCGTCGTGTCGGGACCACGCCGTCGCTGAGGGTGTTGTTGCTGGCCAGGCGAGTCGGGCCTGGGCAGGGGTTGGTCAGCGCCGGCGGCTATCACCCGTTTTTCACCGAGAAAAATCATCCGCCCGATAGAGCCTCCTCCACCTCCTCCTTCTCCTCCAACGTCTCAAAAGAGGGACTCTCCACCACGGCACGGCACCTCCAGCCTCGTCGGACCCAGTGTTCTCACCTGTGTTTGAAACCAGGTTCTCCGCACACTCTTAATTTATGTTTTTTGCTAGTTCAGGAATCACGGGTTTAACTCCAGACAGAGAACTCTGGAATTGTTTTGTTTGTGCGAGAGAAATTCTCTTACTTTGGAATGCGGGTATCAAGCAGGTGGTGACGTTAGGAGTGACGAACTGACGTCGCACAAATATTTCGAGGAGGAAAATAGGTCTCGATCCGATGTCAAGGAGGGAGGAAATCTGGTCTGGCTGGTGATCTGATGGCGGGCGAGTGTTTTGTGGCTGCCCCTGGTTGTCAGGCAATCACACAAAGCAAGGGTGACATTTCTGTTTTTTTTTCATAGCATTTCTATCTCGAGAAAGGGTGAATTCGGTGCTGTCCCGAATTCATCCGTACAACGTCCAAACAAAATCTTTCTCATTAGCATTTCTATCTGTTTGTCTTTCGTTCCGGGTCTGTCTTGAAACCAATATCCCGAAGATATGCCTGGGTTTACAGTAACCACCAGTGAAATGAAAAATAATTAATTGTTTAAATTTACCGGCTATTTTACGTTTACACGATGACACGCGATAAACGCAAACGTTAAATGTG
>JAQGBY010005262.1:0-14963 GCA_034698785.1 Mycogona germanica | reverse complement strand
ATGCTATTTTATTGAGCCGTTCGAGAGTTAGTCTCCGAACAGGAAAATCAGATTCTTAGTTTTATAGTATAGGATTTTGCTCAATATCTGTCTCAGGTATTAAACGATTTACAAATGGAAAATATGGAAATATGATTGGCAGCATTGGTAGCATGTAATAGCGGCTGCGCCATTTTGGAGAAGGGGATACGCTATATTTCGATTTTCTGGCAAAGCTTTGTTTTAAATTTTTTTTTTAATTGGCTGTGTTGGAGGAATGACACCTCCGAGGGATCATTGGGTGCGCCAGGGTCGTCAGGAGATGGCGACTCAAACGCTGAGCCGGTTGTCCCAGGCAGGGGTCACCGGCTGACCCCCAGCACGAGACAAGTGCCCCTCTCGCTCTAGCTGTCATCGAGTTCGGTTCGTATGCAGATTGGCTTGTCCGTAAAGTTTTCCGGCAAAACAGTCAAAGGGTTAATGACGATAGATGATCACGCCAGACTGTGACGTAAATGTGGATGAGCAGATGCGCCTGAAGCGGCATCTGTTGGGCGACGGTGGAACTATAAATAAGGCGGTCGCTTAACGAGCAGTTAACGAGCTCGCTCTTAACTAGAATGTAGTTGACACGTCTGGCTGATTCTCCAGTCTATTATCTGCGAGAAGAATTCACATGTAGAAGTGGAGGCAAAAAGTGCTCGTAGTTATGCCTCGTTAATTGGATAACTACCCGCGCCAGAAGCTAATCGACTGTAACTCCCTCAAGCGACATTTAACTGAAACTCTACTCTGATGGTTATGAATGACTAACTCTATACGCTTCCTGCGAGCAACTAATAAAAAATAATCGGTTATTGTATCGTAAAAAATTTAATTCTTTTTTGCTTCTAGCCTTTTTCCCCCCTTGAAGATAGAAACGTCATGTAAAAATAATTGATCACAAAAAATTAAAAGATGTCGGTGGCGAATTAATAAGACAAAATTTATAAATTGCTGGATACAATTAAATGACGAGGCAACAAGAAAAATAATTAAACGCTTGGGTTTAATAAATCACTTTTTAAAATTACATCAAAATTACAATATGTGCTTAAATAAAACTGGAAGCTATGTTTAAAACAAACAGACGGGAAAATTGACATAAGAGGAACACGAAAAATTCGAAAAAAAAGACGATGACGTAGTCATCTTAATTGCAAACAATATCGATCGATCGAGTGCTTCGATTTTTTGCACAATCACCATGATTTACAATATAAGAATATTAAAAATATTAAAAATATCACAACTTCTTGAAAAATGCTTCGATTTAAATGAAATTTTGCAGTGTTCTACTTTAATTAGTAGCCATTAAAATTTATAGTGCATAGGTGGCGCTGCATATCAGCTTAATTTTATTTCCAGGAAGTGACGCATTGAGATATTCAAAATCAAACATAATAGAAAAACAAGCTACACGATATTTAAAATATTTTAAGTTTAAGACTTCTTTTTTGGGATGCTAGTAAGCTCGCAGTAATTTTGACGTAACTGCCATAAGTTGGGATAATTCAGAAACACGGTTTTTTTTATTGTCTACACTAATTTCAGTTTACGGGTGTAGATGGAGAGTTTGTGTACCAACTGAATTCCAAGAAACCACAGTTCGTCGTGTGAGAAGACAGGTACTCGTTTTACAACTTATCTAGCCGAGTTCAAAAAATTGTCTGTGAATTATTTTGTAAACAACTTATTGGGGTTGGTGAGGGTCAACTCCTCTGATCACTGCGCTGCAGGTGATGTCAGTCTCATGGTTCGGTCTTCCTGTATATCCTTCTCAGGTTAGCTGGACAGTATACTTGACTTGGCGTGGAAAATTGATGTCTGATTTAATGTCTGCCTTGAACAGCTTAACGAAATTGAATACAATTTTAGCTGTAGATAGTTCCGCAAATTGATAATTGAGTGCAAGTTATTTCAGATCTTAATTTCGCGTATTTCTCGAGATATGAGCCGTTGAAGTTTTAAGCATTTCCAATATGGCGTCTCCACTTGATCCCACTTGATGGCGCTGTCGCTCTCGCGTGATACCAGTGATATTTTAACACTAGATTACGAATATCTAATTATTATTCAATTAAATTTGGGGCACCATTGCATTGACATTGCATTGCACTGTGTAAGACATGACAAATCATCAACATCAGTTTTCAAATATTTGAAAATACTTTCTCTGATATGACGGGGCCAAGAGAAGTCGAGTTGTTTATCTAGTTTTATTATAGATCATCTATTGTTGCCAACGTCAAAGCATTGAAATGAATTATTGGGGCTGCTGAGGGTCAATTCCGTTAAGGCAAAGTAAATCTGCAGAAGGCGTTCGAACAAAACATCTATAATTGATAGCGCGCAAATTTCATGCCAGCAGACAGATAAAAAATAAAAAAGCTGTTTCTTGTTCCAGATGTAAATCTGTTATGAACTCAAAGCAACTTGACATCTAAGTCACGCTTCAAGACGGCGGGGGGGTGACGTTTATATCATAAAGATGACTGTTGGTTTCAATTGCCGCCGTCGGTGGCGTGCAGTCCGTGAAATCCCGATTCATCGCTAACTGTTTGTTGTAATTACGACCTTTGTGTGATAATCAGTGCTAGCATTAAGCTGTTTGCATATTTCTCGAATCGTTGCAACAGTAAAACTCATTGCTATTGATTATAGGATGACTGAGCGTCGCGAGCAGAGATCCACCTGGTGGCAAAGAATATAAACACGTGTTGTCGTTGCCGTCGCATTTCCACAATGCTCAAATCAGCACGTACTGACCATAATGGTGTCGTCCTTGGTTCAAAAAGGTCGTAATTACTACACCTGCACGAACTGTGAATTACGTGCTAATTTGTGCTTGGGGCACGAATGGAAATGCGTGAATAAATAACAATTTATGCAAATAACAAACATTCAATTTATGCAAAGAGCAACTACGCAAAATTCTCCTTCTTCCCTAGAAGTATAATCGACTTGAACAGCCCAGATCAGGAATTATTGCAATCTCCCTCCCGCTCCACCTTTAAATCCAGGCAACGGGCTGTTCGCGTGTGGCCGGACTGCTCCAAACTTCACTAAACACAACTTCCGGAAATCGCCATAATGCCACGGCGAAGCGATAATTATATCTAAATCTAAATAAATGCGATGGCTACAACAAAACGATACGGGATGAGCTTACAATATTTACCATCAGGTGGCTCTACGCTCGCGAATACCTATAAAAATATTTGTTAAGGGGTTAACGCCTGTAGTGCAGTTGACTACAGTTGATTGGAAACAAAAAATAAATAAAATAAATAAATATTGTATAATTGTGAGTTTTATGAATAATTATTGAGTTTAGCGAGGTAAGTGAATGTCATTTTTACAAATATCAGTCCAATTGTATTTAACTGAAACAGCAAAATCATCATTGTGCCTTTGTCGTGGGCGCAGTGATTCTCAACTACTGAAATTGGGGACTCTGAGGCGACCAGAAATCGTAGTTGATTCCTCAACTTGATATTTCAGTCAAACTCATGACGAAAATGAACTTTTTCCTCAAAATCATCGATTGAGTGGAATTGTGGATTGTGCGCATGCGCAGATGACGTCATTTGATGTTGAGAATCAAATTTAAAATACCAAAAGGCACAGCCTGGAGTAGTCATTTTTATAAAATTTTGAAATCATAAGGAATGCACGTCAGGAGCATATAAAATAGACACATGAAATTTGTATCTGGACCAAAAATGTCATCAGTTCAGAATTAGCAATAATTCTTTTGATGGCATTTTATACAATAGTGCAAACGAGTTGACACCAAGTCTAACAACAGAAGTGCTCTCATTTAATCAGTGAAGCGCGGCCACACATTCAACAACCTTGTTCTCGAATCAGTTGTTGGTTTCTGTTCATAGATGGCGCGATCGTTCGCTGCAACCTCATCCCCATCATCATCGTACCAAATTCGATCGAAACACCACCAGCGGCATCGTCATAGCAGCGTTCAGAGCGCTACTTGTTGGTCGTCGCCACGTGGTCGTATTGCTCGCGCATGCGTGCTATTATTACAAAATACGTAGTCGGGGGTCTAGGATCTAGTACCTGTGTGCCCGTGTGTTAATTTTTGTGTAACCGCCAGAGTCTCTTTCTGAGGCGCGCGGACAAGTGCTTTTCAGGTGCCCGGAGTCTGTTCCGCCTTCACTGAAACTGTGTCACCATCACCGGAAACAGTATCAGCGCCACCTAGTGGGGAAAACGTGATCCGTCTCGCGAACAGCTGACCCCCATGTGCTTACCTAAACAACAGATGCGAAACCAGTCAGCGTGGTCACCGGTCCGGGTGCAGGTGGTCAACCACCAGGGTTGACGTTCTGACGATCTTTTCACCCACGATCTGGACACCTGCTCATTAATTATCGAGCGCTTACCTGTATGATGTTGAGTGCTCGCTCGTGTTTCCTGCCTAGTCCGCCTAGGCATGGGGTTGAAACGGTAATTGCGCGACCAAAGACTGTAAGACATGTCTTCTAAGGTAACGATTAATGTTCGGAAGTTCGAAGGTGTTTCAAGGCTTTAAACTCAACAATTTACCGAACTACAATATATTCTGTACCGTCGCTTTTTTTTTTAAAAAAAGAAAAGAACTGGTTTATGTTGTTAGTTTTGTGAACGCAAAAACCAAGCTGTCAATCTGATGTGCTGTAATTTAAAAACATGTCCAACTTGTGACATGGTGTGCGCTTGAGGTGAGGGACGTTACAAAAGAACTGTCAACGATTTTTCTCTTTGGTGACTGTCGGATTCGCAGCAGCTGGGATCGTCGCAATTAGCAGAGGGTGCCCTCTGGTGTTAGTTCTAGTTTGAAAATAGTACGAGTGGTAATAGAGATTCAGTTTCCGTGGCCATGCATGATGGCCTAATGCTTTTTTAAAAAAGTAATAACGTAGAGAAAAAAGGAGATACGAATAAATAAAAAAAAGATACAGCAACAGTTGCCAGGTGAGCCAGGTGAATAGAGTGGCGTAAATGTGCATCCGGTTTTTCATCAGCTGGCACCGACTGAATTTGTGGCTTCAAGTAACTGGATTAAGTCGTCTTTAACTCTAAGTGTGCGTGAATTCCGCGGAAAAGCTAATTTTCGTGGTCCCTGCGGGTGTCATAACCGTGTTATCGTTCATCAACATTAACGGCGTACGGAAATTTATTGGGAACTTTCTTTACAGTAAGTATATAAAACTTACCTTCCATTACGTCCGTGGATTTATTAATATTTTAAGTGACAAGATGGCGGAGCTGAAAACCGGAAGTCGTAATTTCTTGCATTCACATTATGGCCCTTTTCATATTTTGACATTTTTAATTTTTAAAAGATTATCAAGCCTTCTCCAAACAGCGAAGCAATTAAAAACTCAGACGTAATTCGTGATCTAGTGTGGCAGATGTCGCTGGCCTCACTGGTAGCACGTGACCAGCGCACGTGAGAGCGACGACAGCGCCATTTTGATCAAGTGGAGCCGCCATTTTGGAATTTTCTTTTTTAATGGCAATGCTTAAAACTTCAACGGCAATATCTCGAGAAATACGCAATATCACGATCGAAAACAAGTTGCACTCGACTACAAATCAAATTTTATTCAAATTCGTGAAGCCATTCGTAAATAAACATCCAAATCTAAAGAAAAGAAAAAAGACAAACTTTCAGGATTATTTTATTCAGGGTGTACCTGAAAATATGGACCTCTTTTATTATTTTTAATAAGTCGGCCAAAAATAGTCCGATTATTATGAAACTTGAGAATAATTTAGACCAGTGTATCCCCATTTGAATTCCGAGACTCAAATTTCAATTTTTAAATTTCTCACTATTAAAGTTGCGCCTTGAGAGTGGGGGCTTTTCGATTGCAAATTACTGTTACAATGCCTCACTTTGACGTTCAACTAAAATAAAAATGCGATGAGATAACTTCGACATCACAATTCTGATGCCAAATGACATCTCAACGAATTTCTAAAGAAAAGATGGATTTTAAGCGAATTTGAAGTGTTGAATTTTCATTCGGTCTGTCCCGAATTCACCATTTAATATATGAATTGAAAGAATGTTTAGCGAAAGATAAACCACACCGAGATTGTCTACCAACGTGAAACTTCTGGACTAATTTTTGAAATTTGAGTCTAGGAATTTGAAATCTGTTATCTTAATTATCCCCAAATTTCATAATAATCGGATTATTTTTTGCAGAGTTATTAAAAATAATAAAAGGGGTCCATAGTTTCAGATTCACCCTGTAGATTTGTTGTATTTCTCAATAGGTACGAATATTACAACAGGTGGAATTGTTTGGACCATAGTGACATCGCAAAAATACAGTCTGAAATCAGTGGAGCTTTGAATTAAAAATGTGTTAAAGCGCCGCCTGCTTAGGTTGCATGACATTTGACCGGATGTGAGGTTCACCAGGAACTTCCGGGTCCCGTTTCAGGACAACTTTATACTAAGAACGACTGAAGTCAGAATTTTGAAACAAAATAAAAACTCTAGTCCAAAATTGACAGTCAGACCCGAAGGTGGTGCGTCGATAGTAAAACCGCCATCTAAGGATAATTCAGGAATCGAATATTCGATTTGAAATTTGACACAACTCGGGTCAGTAAACCAATTCGTGGACTTCTGCCCTTGCACAAACTCGGTCGTGATCACGTCCGGGTCCCATCAAAATTACTTAAACCAAGAAAAATAGCTAAGAGATAGATATACTTTAATTCACTCTCTCCATGAGATTACATCGTAAATCTGTCCTTGAACGTGCGCGGCGCTGCGATCGTTCTGACATTTTGAAGACAAATATGCATAGTCATATTGATTGGTGCCGACACCGCGTTAATTCGTCTAGTCCTCACAACCAAACTAATTACCATACCCGTTTTTTAATGGATTGATTTTTCGATCGTGTTGAGGTGCACATTTTTGACGCTAGGATCGCGACGACGTGATTTTTGTCGTCCAATTTGTCGCGCATTCGGGAAGTCGCGAGCTGTGTTTGAGTTTCCAAACGACTAATAATATGAATGCCTGGCGGATATTTATTGTTGACGGAATGGTGCGGCGGCGGCACACATGCGAACACTCGTCACAAGTGCACCTGTTCAATGTGTATATTCAGGTATAGTCGTGTTTTTTTTTTAGACCAGTCAAGTTCAGGGGAAGTCGCTGTTGAAATTCATTAGTGGACTGAGCCATTGCGCTTTTGGACACGTGTGCTAGTAGCTACAACGGCGCGGAATGTAAATTCATTGAAGTCTACGAATATTCTCCCTGAGCTAGAAGTCTGTCTTGAGATTTAAAAGAAAAATATTTCTCGGAAGCGTTACTCAAAAGTAGAAAGAAATATGATTGTACGTAAATGATGACTGAAATGTTTTGTCACGGTTGTTAATGTGCAAATGAAGTTTCAAGTGAATAAGAAAAATCTTGTTACCGGAACCAAGATGTCTAAAACTTTTAAAGAAAAATAAGTTATTCTAATTAGGTACAAAAATTAAACTGATTGCAGGACGACATTGAAAAGAAATTTGATAATTTCTTTTCATTGTCGTCCTGCAATCACTTAAATTTTTGTTTTTACCACCATCGCATCCTGACTCCCTTTTTTGATTATTCCAATTGTTTGCCAACTAATGTACATTTTTGTTCGATATGTGACAGCGCTGCAAATCAAATATTGCACTGCAAATCCAAAGTTCAAACTTCCTCCCAAAAAAAAAAAGACACAAATGTGTTATCGTGTCTGAAACGGAATTTTAAAATGTCATTCAGTTGCGAGAATGTTGAAATAACATTTTTAACGAACGAGAATTAAACCTACCAGGTCAGAGGTCAGATCATTTACATGTGTACGAATAACTGAGAAAAATCAAGTCTACCTTTAATGCTTTTATTTTTTCAACCTAGCGTCCAATTTCACCAACATTTTAACAACGAAATTAAACAGTACCGAGACTGTCATATGCCGCGTTTCCTCCAACGAACAACCGATAATGCACAGTGCAAACGGATACAAAGAAGTGTGTTTTAAAACGATTGGAATAAGCGATTATCCCCTTAAGTACAATCGTTGATGGACCAGAAATTTTCTCATTTGGGAGTCACGTCACATGTGCGAAAAGCAATTTGCGTGCATTAGAAGATGCGCGTGACGGATTCAGGTCGGGTTGCGGTCACACGTAGGTCAAATTAAGAATTAAGATGTACACATTGCGGCTCTAGTACTTTCGTCACGTAACTTGTCATTTTACCATGTGTATATATGTCCTACTGGGCGAACCTGAAACTGTATGGGCCTTTTTATTATTTTTTAATAAGTCTGCCAAAAATAGTCAGATTGTTATGAAATTTGGTGATAAAAAGGATAACGGAATTGTTGTTGAATTTCAAATTTCCCACCTTGCTAGAGGCGCGCTCTACCGATGAATTACGTAATTACAGCAGCACGTCTGCTACAATCAGCTGTGAAAATGCCTTTCACCAATGCCTGTCTACAGAACAATGTGGATTAACAATGTGGATGAATAAATAGAGCAGATTTAAAAGGCGTGGAATGAGCTCGACCAGCGGACAATTGATGCAAAAATTAGAAAGTGGTGCTCCCAACTTCACGCATGTGTTACTACTGGCGGCGGTCTTTTGAACATCTTCTGAAATAGCCATCTTTTTGGTAACTATGTTTACGTCATTTGTATCAAGTTTCATAATAAACTGTCTATTTTTGGCCGACTTATTAAAAATAATTCCATAGCTTCAGGTTCGTCGATTGTTTTCAGCGTATCGAGAGCAACGTCTCGAAATAGTTATGTCAATTGGCACCTCACTATCATTAGATGGTGTTGCCTCAGTCTACCTTTGATCTAAGTTATGGCTGAAATTTTGGATAAAGATCTAAGCAGAAACGTTATAATCGCCAATACCATTCATTTAAATGAGGATGGGGTTATAATGAACGTAAACCTCGGTTTACACTTAAAAAGATCGGCTCCCTTGGAGCAGATTTTCTCCGATCACGGGAGACCGGAGCGTGTTCTGATTCAATGCGACCAACACTCCTACGATCTTTTCATAAAATCTGAAGATCGGCTCCTAAGGAGCCTTCGCCGCAAGCATCGACGCCGACGCTGAGCGCGCTACTCTGCTCTTAGAGCGCTACTGGGGCGCTTTCTCGTCATGACAATGCCGCTCATGTGATTGCGCTCCATTGCGTTCAGTGAAAATGGATCCCACGCGAGGCTCCCTTTAAAATAGGAAACTTCTTATTCATTATGGGAGCGACAAACGCTTTTAAGAGCCGCTTCACGATTATTAGTTTAAAAACTGAAAGCAACGATTTCCTTCGGTCCTATGCGAGAAGATCCACTCCTTAGGAACCGATCCTTTGGTGCAAACCGAGCTTAACACGTTGATTATGGGCATTTGCATATTTAAAAATGAGGTGTATTAAACTCCTTTAGCGATTGCAGCGTCACGCGCGTTGAAGGACAACGTGCTCTTGCTGCAAAATTCAATAGCTTTGATTTACAAGCACCTGCTCGTCTCCACCGAAGCAAGAAAGTTTGCATAATCGCTCATCGTTGCAGTGACAGTAAAATTTATTACCCCGCCTCATTTACATAATCCCAAATTTACGATCTTACGAATAACCGGGGCCTTGTCAAAATTGGCTAATGTATCTGACCAAATTTGGAAACGAATTGTCTATTCGTGGTCACTTATTGTTGGCGCATATTGCTGCTGGAGTACTGTACAGCTACCTGAGGATAACCTCACTAAATCACCTGGTCGTTGGTCCCACACCAGAAGTGACTCTGAAATTGAGACATATGATCTGACCGCCCTTAACAATATCACGAGCTGTGATGTTTCCTGCAAGTGAAACGCAACCCGTCCCACACCAAACGCTGAAGTCAAGCGCGCTTTCAAATGTGACAGGACTTAATGACTTGAGTAGAACAACTCTCGTTTAATATGCGTGAGAGGAGATGCCTCATATCTGACGATCAGTGCAGGTATTTGGTATAGTCCGGCGGCTGGCCAGGTGTAAACTAGGTAAGATCCCACTGGATACATGTGAAAATGACTGCCCACTTCTAGATAACCATCTCTGATGCCGGGGCCAAGACATTAGGAGCCGTATTAGCGAGAGATAAGAATCGCTGCAGCACAGATTTGGAGGGAGGTAAATTAGAGGATAAAAGGCTGGGACGATGGGAGAGGGACAGAGGGAAGGGGTTAATAGCTTTGGTCGTTAGATGACCGGTTCTCTGCCATCATCTGTATGGAGGATCGAATGCAAACACGCGGACACCGGTAATGTGTGCCTTACCTAGATTTTAATTGGTGGGCGGTGGGGCGGTGTGTCGTAAAAGGCCGGCCCCGGCAACCGTTTTTGGCGAGGGCCACTTACGTGTTCACATCTCAAATCCCTCTCGAGGCCCTTGCCGCTGTTTTGACAATATTAAAATTGACGTGAACAGCATGGCGTGACGTGAAACGTCCATTTCTTCCATGTGACGTAGAAGACAAAATAACCAAATAAAACTAATAACCAAAAATTGAAATGAATTCTAGACTAATACACCAAAACAAAGTTGGTATTTTCTTTCTGTCCTTCGATAGCTCATCAACGACATACCGCAGCGCCATCAAATTTACACCGGATGCAGCGCCGCAAATTCTTCGGTGAAGGCAGCCTATTTTAAGTTTTTTTATATTGTTGCGTTTTTGAGATATGAATTTAATAGCCAAAAATAAGTCGTTAGGACGGCGACGAGTTACCATTGCGTGTATGGAGTGACCACATGGTGTATGGAAGGAAATGATTTATCTAAAGTGTCTCTATCTACCGGAAGTTATGGGGACTGGTGGTCTCGTGCGGCGTAATGGTAACTGTCGAACTGTTAATCCGATGATCGCGGGTTCTATTCCCGACCGAGACCTTCGGAATTTTTAGGGCGCGAGAAATTCCTACGCAAACTACTTTTTACAAATATTTTTTAATACAAAAATTACCTCGTTTATGTGATCCTTCATGTTATGTTTAACATAACAAATATGTGAAACACAATAAAATCAACGCAATTCAAGTTTTTTTCTTTCGCGTTGGTGGTTGCCGTAGAAAAAATAAATTGCAAATGGCTGCTTGGAATTGCAGTGTTTTGATTCGCGGAATGTAGCCCTTGTGCTCGAATTTTGACTCCTTTTTATTCTTGAGCACAATTGTGATGGGTGCATTATATTAATTTGACATTAACGTACTCTTGTGTTTGCCTATTTTGTTTCAATGTCTAAACGCCCCTTGCTCGTAACTGTCGTATACAGAGTATTGATTCGTGGAATGCTTTCGTTGCAATCAATTTTTACGTGATTGAAAAACTGTGTTTTATTATATGTAAAAATTATGGCTGCCGTGGCACCTAAGTGTGTACCGGTTGCCGATCCCATTTTCGTCCAGAAAGGTCGGACTGTTCATTGTGATGCGCGAGATTGATGCTAATTTATAGCAGAGTAAGAGATGGGTCGACGTAAATCATTTCCCATTTCGGACACACGCTTGTGTTGCGTACGCTTGGGGGATAAAGTAGGGGGTGGGGGGACTTAGGAATGCAGCAGCACGTAAGTCACAAACACGTTTCCGTAAAAGCATCCTCTTCGTTAAAGGGTCATCGACTAATTAAAGAGATATATATGGAGAGAGCGAAAGGCTATTGTGTGACTGACGTGCGGTGACCCCCGAAATTGGCCACTCTCCTCGCTCGTCTGGTGCACCAGACACAGAGTTGTTACTGATCAAAGGACAGAAAGTAAGCACCAATTTTGCTATATTATATTATGGTATCTACTACATAAGGCCCTTCTGACGCATGGTAACGATTGCCGCACCGATCGTCACCCGCACCACCCCATTAGGCACCAATTCGGGGGTCACCGCACAACTTTAATTTATTTCCACCTAAACCGTGTGTCGAGCCGAGAATCTCCGAATAAAATCTTCGACCTTCTTGGGCAGACGACTGGCATTAAACCACCCTGATGGGAATTCGATCCCCAGAGAGTCGCGTTCGTACTTCCAGACATGAGGTCTCAGGAGGTTATAGGTGTTCGTGTTAGCGTAACCCTTTTTGTACAGCTTATTTGTATTAAACGTAACCTTAGCTTTTGCTAACTCTCTCGATGAACGCTTGGATTCGCTTAAAAAGATATGCTGCGTCATCTAGGTACTTCGACGAGGTGAAGGGGAGAACCCCGATTCCGGAGATAGTTTTTTTATTGCGCTTCCAGCAGAGGTCGATTCAATTAAACGAGGTCAAAATGTTGCAATTAGTGAATTTATTTGAAGTTCTACTGTCAATGTTTCACCAATTCCTTTTGTACTTACAGCTGTTGTGCCATCACCAAAAGATTCTGACTACTGAAGATCCCAATTTCTTTTGATAAGAATTGGTCATGTCTCGCTTTCCTAAGCCAATGAAATGCGAGTCTAGAGTACATGTCCCTCGAAGGTATACCATAATCTAATTTAATTTAAATGAATCGGCTACTTCGCGTTTGATAAAGCGAATTGATTTATTCGATGTTATCATGTTGGTTCATGAGGATTTTCAGTTTTCAGAAAGAACCACAATTTTAAAAATTCCCTTTAAACTTTCTTAACTAAAGGTCACAAAAACAAGAACACATTGTAATTTAATTCTGCACTGGTATGGATACGATACCCTGTTGATCTCGCGTGGAAAGTCGCCAATTTAATATGTCTAATCTAATATTTCTTTGGATCAAGCTCTTGGTGCGTTGAGCTATGTAGCTATATAATTCCAGTCAAGCGCACCGCATCGCTTCAATGTTACGGATTAATGAAATGGTTAACAACAAAAAATCGACAAAAAAGTCCATCAGCGCTACAGAAAGGTGTACATTGTAAAAAAAAAAGAAATCTAACCCTTTAGTGCGCTAAAAAACATGCATGTGAGTCCATCGGTGATAAAACTACAGTTTCTCATCAAGCATTTTGCATGACATTTTGCCGGATTAAGCTCTGTTGGGACCCCCCCTATAGGCTGTCAAAATCTCGGGGTTTATTCTTCTGATCTGAACGTGTTCGGAAATCTGATAAATTAGGCACTGTGCGAGGGGCACGGGATCGAAATTTTCGAAAGCCCGCGCCGGGAATCGAACCCGCGACCGCGCAGCCACAGTCAGACAAATCAGTCAGGCATTAATTTTAAAAAAATTTTTTAGAAGTTGTTCAAAACCTAGAACGTTAGAAGCAGTTAAGGGGCATAATTGTGGATGATTACTCATGATAAAAACGCAAGTTTTTAAAAGAAATCCTATCACCAAACTTGTGATTTACATTTCAAAAAGTGTTAATTTGATGCGCTTAAAGCGTGAGATAATTTTGAGAAATTTGTGTATGTTGCTGGAAGCAAGGAGGGAGTATTGTTATTAAATTATGCATTGCAGTATTTCATCTACATGAATATCGTAGTCCTTTTAGTAAATTTTTCGTGTCTTTTAAGATGATTCCTCTTTTTTAATCCTCTACAATTTTACTTGATTGTAATTTTCTTTCAACTAAATACAATTCAATATTAATTTCAATTGATCCGTTGTCGCGTCATATGCATTTGCTTTCGTCATTTTCTGAGGAGCGGTCGGTGGCCATTGATGCCAATCATTGGTTTTAATGATGGGGACTCGCCATTGAAACCAATACACGCCTTGCCCCTCTCTGCACCACTGATGTGGGGGGGAGATTTTTGTCGGTTTTGCAAATCATGATTAAGCCAAAAACGAACGGAAAAGTAGCACTTTTTTCTCTTCACTACTCTCACGTACGTCAATGTAGGCAGCCCTGATGAATGTGCAGAAATTGCAGTCGTTTATACACTTGTGACTGTGCAATTGGCACAAATTTCGTGTGGAGAGAGGTGTGGCATTTTGTTGGTAAATTTAACCGCTGTGAAATGTAACGCACGAGTTGCGACCTGCCAAATTACGTGGCGTAAAAATGCCAAATACATGTATATCCCTACCACCGTTTCTCTCGATCCCTTTTTCCTCCTACAGTTTGATCCGGCTTATCTAACAGCAGCATAAGCGAATTTGTCTCTCTTTTTTGTCATTTACATGGAATGGTTTTTCTCTTCATTTTATCATTTGAAAATAGAAGCTGCGCTTAACCGTTGCGAATACAGTATCGATTTTTTAATACAATTGCAGTATCACTGCGATAATATTTAAAACACGTCGCTTCGAACCTGACTGCAATTTCAATGTAAGAGTACAAATCAATGTAAATCGAAATTTGCAATTACACGGGCAATTTGAGCAATTCGAAATTTGCACGAGCAAACCTAAATGAATGAGAAGCTCAATTTCTATAAACCGCCAATTGGACAGAAATATTTGAACAAAATTTATAAATTTATTGATGGACTGAAATCGAATGTCGTCACTAAGGTCGACGATACTTTTGATCTTCACATAGTACATGTTTTTGACGTCACTTAAAGAAATTTAAGATTTGCAATACACAGTGACATTCGATTGAACACACCTAAAGCTCACCTTGGTAATCATATTCTATTTCTTGGGTAATGACGAAAGTTTTAGGTGAGTTCAATCGTTTGTCTTTGTGTTTCGCAAATCTTTAATTCTTTAAGTGACGTCAAAAACCTGGAATAAGTGAAGATCAGAAGTTAAACTTTGTTGATCGACGACCTTGTTGCTGCAAGGCCCTCGGTTACAGTCAATCAATTTATAGATTTTGTTAATTCTACCTGGAGATACATTTTGGTCTTTCAAATTTGATTCTCAAAATCACTTTACGTCATCTGCTCATGCGCACAAAACAGAATGAGTGAAATTGGGGATTGTGCGCATGCGCAGATGACGTAATTTGATTTTGAGAATCAAA